>JAAGNO010013668.1:0-45368 GCA_033439905.1 Ceryle rudis | reverse complement strand
AAAAGGAAAAAGGAAAAAGGAAAAAGGAAAAAGGAAAAAGGAAAAAGGAAAAAGGAAAAAGGAAAAAGGAAAAAGGATGGACCATTTTCTGGTATCTGCCTCAGGAAAGTATGGTGCATCACACCATATTGCTCAAAACATTTTGTCAAAGCTTTCATCAAATATGGAGCAAAAAAAAAATCTAAATTCTAACCACTGTTCTATTCAGGACAATGATAGCCACATTTTCCACCTTAAGACTTCAATGAAGACTGGGATTTTGTCCATGCACCGAAGAGCTCTAGAGTCTGTTACTGATTTTGAAGAGACAGCTGCACTCTATCATGAAGAAACACTGCCTATACAGAGATAGCAGCCACAGGTAGCCACTGTGACTTTGCCAGTACAACTCCTCAGAGACAAAGTTATTACAATTATTATTTGTATGAGACAGGTAAGTCTGATGAAGTGGGGGGCAGGGCCAGGGGAAAGAAGAGGTGATGAAAGGGAACATTGTTGTAAATCAAGTGCCTAATGGAGACAAAAATCATCAATAAAAGTTATTTCCAGTGGAGAGGTAAAACTTTGGGACCAAAAATGTTTTTGTTCCTCATTAAACAAAATTACTGTCTCCTAGGACTAAAACTATACAATGTATAGTTCCATATTTCTTTTATTTCAAAATAAACCAAATATGCTTTCTAAATAGCAGCATATTTATTAAACAGGCTATCTGCTTCAGACTATTTCCCACACTCCATGGATTGATCATGTCAACCTAAATCTATTCATAGAATCATAGAATGTTAGGGGTTGGAAGTGACCTCGAAAGATCATTGAGTCCAACCCCCCTGCCAGAGCAGGATCACCTAGTGCAGGCCACATGGGAACAGATCCAGACAGGTCTTTAAAGCCTCTAGAGAGGGAGAATCCACAACCTCTCTGGGCAGCCTGTTCCAGTGCTCTGTCACTCTCACAGGAAAGAAGTTTTTCTTTATGTTGAGGTGGAATTTCCTGTGTTCCAGTTTGTGACCATTACCTCTCATCCTCTCACAGGGCACCACTGAAAAGAGACTGACCCCTTCTGCCTGACACCTGCCCTTCAAATATTTGTAAACATTAATAAGATCCCCTGTCAGTCTTCTCTACTGTTTATATTCTTTAGGTTTCTCAAAGGAAGATGGAAAGATCACCTGACGAGGTGAAGTTCCTTCAAACAATTTGGACTGCATCTATATTGTTTGTTTGGTCCTGTCTATATGACCAAATATAGTTTGTGCACAGGTGGAAATCTGAACATGTTATCTAGCTCATTTTATTACTTATAAACTACTAAACAATGTCAAGAATGTTGAGAATAGCAGCTTAAAATTAAGTCACATGAATGGGAAGAAATGTCAAACTGTGTTCCTAACTCATTTAATATGATCATGAAACTATGTATAAGTGTATAATTATTACTGCAATGAACAAGTAAAAGCAAGTTTTGAGCTTGCAGTAGATATTCTACACGAGAAGCTACAGAAGCACAGTTACACTGCTAGGTACATCCTATGTTACAATACACACGCAAGTCCATTCTACCAATATATACTATCCCTTGTTTCTGTGCACAGATTAGAGCCACAATGTCCAATTATGTATAAAAGTACATGTAGATGAAATTACCCTAACTTATGGATGTGTCCTGGGACGGAACTTCTAAACTGGATCAGGCTGAATTAAAGTGGGGGGAAAAAAAAAAATAAAAAAAAATTCAAAACAAGGCCCTGCATGCCATGAAGTTTGGCACGATCTTAAACCATAACAAGGCCATGAACGAGCGTATGGTAGTCAGAAGTACCAACATGCTAACATTTAGCTTGATACATCTTACAGATGGCAGTATTTTGCCACAGCAGGGAGAAGATCTTGGCAGGGAAGCACAGAAAACAATAAACACTGAAGTTTTTAGAACTGGATTTTCAGAAACTGGCCTCCATATTTGTAACATCTGAAGCTAGTCTGGAAATAAAGCTTTTAATTTCCTCTGTAGCTGTTGCCAAGAAAGCAAGGAAACCTTGAAAGGAGGAGGAGGAGATGCATGAAGTGGGCTGTGGAAGGTGAGGATTCACAGCAGCAGCAGCAGGATGCTGAAGTGTCCTCCCCCTGCACTGGAGAAAACACTGAAGATGGGTTTCCTTCTGCAGGGTCAAAAGCTCAGACTACCAAAAAACCCCATTACTCAATATGTTTGTGGAGGTCTACACTCTAGGGTACTCAACCTTGCAGCAGCCACAAAGCTGGCTTCTTTGTGAGTTAGTATTGGCTTCCCCAGGCTCTATTTACCTAGAGAACCATCTTAACATAGACAAAAAATAGATTGGCTGACTCAAAGCTAGCAACAACAAAAAGCCAGATCTTGGTTAGCAGAAACTTCACTTTACTTCCAGTATGCCCCAAACATCACTCAGGGCTGCAACAAAGAAATGTATTCTGCATCTCTGTCCCTGTTCCACTGGGGATGTGGGACTGCAGGGACAAGGCCAGCACCATGGGGCTGTGAGGGCAGTGTGGTGCCCTCCCTCACTGCCCCTTCCTGCATCCCCCAGAGAGGCAAGCTGGGCCAGGCTGGGGACAGTAACCGGGGTAGGTAATGGCCCACCATCCCCAGTCACTGCCACAGGCCCTGGGCCTGGCAAAGAAGGCAGCCCCCAAGATGGGATGGGGCAGGGTGAGAGTAGGGTAGTGCCTGGCTCAGTGGGACCCTGGGCTCAGCAGAGGTTTGGTATGTTGGGGCCAGGGCTGAAAGGCAGCTTTGATGAGGAGAACAAGCCCCACTGAGGTTTTTTACAGCTCTCTTTAAGACTGGACAGCCATGCCCCAAGCCAAGGCAATCAAACAGCAGATGGAGATGGGGAAGAGATGTGCTCAGGGCCTGGGCACATATAATTTGTACTCATAGATATGTATGCACCACATATTATTGCTCTTCTGAGCTTGCAGGCAGCAAATAAACACAGTGCCAGCTTCACTGCCTCCATGCCCTGGCCAGCCTTGCTGAGTCCACATGGGACAGTGATGGTTCACTCTCCACTTCAGGCAGGACAAATTCCCTCTCCTCCTAGAAAAGAGGAGCCAGAAGGCATGGTGAGTCACCACTCCCTCCCTGAAGTGCCTCCCCGGCCACACCACTGTGCCTCGTCCTCCATACAGGAAAAATGGTAAAATCCCACATGATGCCTGAGAGATTTCCTCTTCACAGTGTCTTACTAAAAGCAACACTTACCATCTAGAAGAAAGAGGGCAACTCTGCACAGACTGCTTTATGATTTGATGTGCAAGACTCCTAGCAAACATACGAAACAGGCCGCCAGCCCTCCGTGGCATTCACAGCAGTGCTCCTTGATCTACTGACTAAAAGCTGCTGGTAGTCCATAAGATACTACAAGATAATCTCCAAAAATATTGTAGGATTTAAGAACTGAGAAAGAAGACAACATATGCACATCCTGGCACATGCAAGACAGTACCCAAACAAGTGAGGGAAACAAACCTCATAAAAGAGCATCTGAACTTTTGCTTCAGTTTTATCTACTGGTAAATGAAAAGCACTGCACTATCCTTGAAGAGGAAGGTCTTTGGTTTGTGTTCTTCAGAAGATTCAGTAGCCCTTTGATTAAATAGCATTGGGAATCACTACTCTAAAACACCCATTACTGTAGCAGCTGAGATCCTCCTGAGTAAATTAGACCTGCAGTGTACAGCCTTAACTCAATTGAAAGGAGCTATTTGCTCTTCAACTCATTATTTAGTATTTAAAAAAAAAAATAAAAATGAGAGACTGAAAGAAAGTATCATAACAATCACCTTGTTGCTGGTAGTGAAAATATTGTATCAAGAAGTGCTCTGGAAGATGTGTTGGGAGTTAGTCTTTCACACGAGATACTCATTTAACTGAAGCTAACACTATAAAAAGTCAGCTTGTTATTCCACAGCATTTTTTTTTAATTTCCTTGACCATTTTATGTTAAATAAAGCCAAACAAATTATATCCTCAGCTCCTAGATTTTATTGTCTTTATTTTATATCTTTATCTTTTTATTCAGTTTCCCAGCCCTGAAACAATAACAAGCACTACTGTTACCATAAGCAAGCTACCCACTCTGCTACCATGCATAAAGCAGTCTAGTCCCACTGTCCTTGTGATATTTTCCAGGTTAAGGAAAAAAGCTGAAGCTTATACTAAAGTCATAAACCAATCCAATTTGTTTCCTGAATTTTTCCTCCTGGAGAGCTCTTCTCAATTGCCACTAGACATACCTTCAGCTTCCAGCCTGCAAATCCTTCCAAGGAAGACCTGCCTGAATCCTGCCCATGAGGCAAACTAGCAATGTAAGAGTGAGCAGGGTGGTACACATCACCTGGCAGGCTTATGCAGGTAACAAAGTGAAAAGCAGCTGCTACTGTTTTGCAGCACAATGACAAAAACTACCTTAAAAAACTGCTCAGAGCTCATCAGAGATTGCTGAAATTCCAATACTTTCTCCAGTGAATTGCTCAATACTTTTTTCCTTAATCTGTACTAGATGAGAGCTTTTTAAAAAATGAGCAAGCATGACTCATTTTTATGACCAATGCACCACTCGCAAAATGCTTTCCAACCAGATTGCAGTTCAAATAAGACATGTGTATTGTTGCAAAACAAAATATGCTGGCTGAACAGAATGTATTCATCTATATTAGTTTTTCTTTCTAAATCCAGCACACTGGGAGCTAAATTAATCTGCTGAGTGCTAAATTCATCTACTGAGAGCTACTGTAGATTCAGGGGAATGTTTTGAGTGCTGTAGCAAACAAGTCTCACTCACTCAGAAGCCCTCTGTGGGCTGTGGGTATTTTAACCATTTTGTTGGCTTTCAAGCAAGCAAGCAGTTGATAGATGAGAAAAACACTCATTGATTTGCAGTGGCAGCACTACAGCCAATCACCCCTAGAATGAGGCACAATCATGAATCTCTCCAACTATGCATATTTATATGCAGCTGTCGTACCTCCAAATCTCCAGTGAATACAAAGTGTTTGTGTGGCCACCAAGATGCATGATGCTATCCTGCAGCCTGCTCTCACTTAACTACAGTAGGGGAAGATGGAATATACAGAAACACATTTCATTTTTCCTAGCTAGGCTACCCCCGTAAAGTACATGTCTCATACAAGTACACTATACTCCCATAAATTCTTAATCCAGAGGCATTTTCAATGGGCATTTAAAAGAAAGAAATGGCTTGAAAGAATGTATTTTCAGTAGGGTAGGCTGAGCTACAACAATACAGAAATACAGATAAGCTGTCTTGACAACACTGGCAAAGAAACCCATAGTATTGAGGGAGGGACAAGAGAAAGAACCTTCCCTTGTTGCAAGCTACAGTGGTGATGCACAGGCGGCACACGGGCACATGCTGTAGCTTGCAAATATAACTCCTCAACTGAGAAGAAGGGGACAGGAGTTAGGAAGAGTGGCATTAGGTTTTCCTTTTGGCTTAGAAAGCTTTAATTGTTGAAAACATATCAAAAAAAGGGAGAAGCTTGTGGAGCTGAAAGAGAGAGGTCCTAGCAGGAACACAAGTAGAGAAACAGCTCTGTGAAAAAGAAAAAAACCCAGAGTCTGGCACTTGGCAGAAGGCTACTGAAGTAAATGCACTAAGGATTGAAGGGGCTAGCTAGACGATTTTATGGTCAAGCTATTAGGTGTCTAATGAACTAGAATGACATTTAAGTTGTTCCTTACAGTGTACAGGCCTGATTTTACAGAAAGCTTCTGCAGACTCACATCAGAAGAAAGCCAATGCTGCAATTTGAATTGTGCATTCAAAAGGAGTTGAAACAAAACCTGCACTCTTCATGTACAGGTGAGTGTGGCTGCCTCTGGTCAGCTCCACACAGCTGGGCTCATCCTCACATTCCCTTGAGGAAAGCCCATCTTAGAAGCTCCCTTAGGTTATTAAGTTACACAGAAAACTCGCCCTCCCATGTTAAGCTGGACCTTCCTGCTCAGGCAAAGTCACACGTGCAAAGAAGGGTGCACACAAATGTTGAAATCTAAGATCACTACAATCAAAGCCACAAAGAAAAATCATATTTCTATATATTATCCAAATGGCTTCATTGAGTTGCTGGGAATATTTGCATTTGCTACTCCCTTGCAAGCAAGCCATGCTAAGACATAAAGGAAAAAAAAAAAGATTATATTTTCACATCTGGTATATAAAATTGAAAAATACTACAATCAGGTTTTATTTATTGTGGCAATCAAATATAAACTTAACTCCTATCATGAAATTATTCTCATATTTTCAGTTTCAAAGAACAATAGAAAATACTTCCACTAAATGCCAGAAAGTAATCTCCTACATGGAATATATGTGCTAAATAAAACTGCTAATCTGAGAAAGATTGTTGCAGAAATCTTCATCATTATAAGATCAAACTCCAAGTGGTATTGTATCAAAATGATGAAAATCTTGTATGGATCAGGAAGTGAAGCAAATGGACCTATTTTATCCTCAAGTTTATTACTGAAAATGGGTTTTATGATTTGCTGTGCATAGTTAAAGTGCTACCCAGACAAATTACAGCTGCTCTTTTAACCTGAACATAAGATGGCACGGTTCCAGCCAATCTGAAGTATGGTTTCTAGGCAGGATGTCAAATCTCAGCCCCTTGGGTTCCAGAATGATGGATTGAACCTTGAAAGTTGCAGCAGAGCAGCATATGTGATTTCTGTACTGTATTTTGATCACTCATGAATATATTAAAGCATATCCATGCATGTTATGCAAAGTTTTAGTTTATTATTTTAAACTATCACTCAGAAAAAAAATGTTAAAAAAAGGTTTTTTTTTTTGCAAAGGTAAACAAACAAACACTAAAAATATAATGTTGTTTTAAAGGTAAAAGAACTACTTCTAAATTCATTTTTTCTTTGTTTACTGAAGAGAACATTAAGTAGTGATGCAGCCAAAATGGCACCATTTTAGAAGTCAGATCTCCTCAGACAGCTATCAAGTATTAGCACATACTGCCTACAAAATAAATAAAAATTTAAAAATAACAAAAAAGAAGCTGCACTTTTTGCCTTATCAACTACTGTAAGTACATAACAACTATTAATATTTTTAAAAAGATTTTTTGGTCCAAATATTAGACATAAGCCACACTTTTCCACCTGCTCATTTTGTAGGGAAACAGTTCTTGTGAGTAAAAGGGACTCAAAAGAGAGGAGTATAAATCAAGGAGGTGGTGGCATGGCAACGTTTGGAGCATCCCCCCAAATGCTCCTTATAAAGCTGGGGGAAGGTGGAGGGTACTAATATCATATGCGGAGACTATTGTGGATGCTATCCTGACAGTGTGCTTGAGAGGCTCCCTGGATAGGCAAGGTCTCCTGCTGTGTCCTGCTTGACACCAAGCACAGTGAGGGGCTCTGGGCTCAGCCGGTGAGTAGCATCACAGTACAGGAATTAAATATGTTAGCAACATCACCACATTGCACACTGAACCCCACTGATGTCTTTATCTGACCAAGATGTACATAAATACACACTGTAGACTGTTCAAAAGCAGGGATAGAACAAAGTTCCTAAAAGACCAGGGTAGTTTAAAGAGGAACACACACTTTTAGTAGAAGACCAAAACAAGGAGTGGAAAGTAAACATACAGTGTTCTTATTAATAACTTCTGCAATTTAGTGTTTTAAAATGGTCCTAATTTATGTATTTTTTACCTATTTAATGGCTTCCTCCAGGACACATTTTTAAACATGGTATTAACACTGTGAATATTCTGCTTTTTCAACTTCTATAGATTTATCCTACAGAATCCTCTGGTTTATTATCACAATAAAATAATACTTTGATTTTTAATCTAGTAACAGTTATCAGCTTGTGGTTTAAGAATGGTTTTAAATACTACTCTAAATACTTATTTTCTATATATTCTACATGATGGACATGCAAATAATATAATTTCAGAACCTGGTTAATTTGTGTTTCTGCAAGGTTATTAGTTTAAAATAACCTGGAGTTTTTAAAGTTTTTGCATTTGTCAAGACCATATCATAGACTCATACAGAAGACTGAGGCAGGACAGCACCTCTGGAGATTGCCTGGGCCAATGCTGCTCAGAGCAGGGTCAGCTAGAGCGGACTACTCAGGGCTGTGTCCAGTTGGGTTTTAAATAGCTTTGAGCATGGAGACTTCACAGCACCTCTAAGCATCCTCTTTCAGGGTTGACCACCCACACCGTAATAAAGTTGTGGGTTTAAAAATTATTTTTAGATGGAATTTTAGATGGAATTGCCTCTTGTCTTTTCACTATCACTGAGAAGAGTCCAGGTCCATCTGCTGTACTGCATCACACCAGTATATATACATCATGCACATAATGCATTGTATTTAAACATAAGAAAATAAAATGTCTTATTTCATTAGCTTACAAGCATGCCTTTCCATCTTTCCAGTTAATTTTTAGCATGTAGTTGAGGGCATGACCCCCAGACCAAAAAAAAATAGGGAAATTAATCAAGTTGTACTAATTTAAAGAAAAGATGGCAGAAATCCTTATTATCTCAGTGTCGTGATCTTTGCTCATAAGTATGTATGGAGAAAATGGAAATGACTGGGTGACGTTCAGTGTAGATCCTCAGGGTTAAAAAATACCAGATTTTTTTTTTTTTTTTTTTTTTTAAAGGTTCAAGGGAAATTCAGCACTGAGACTACTTTAAAACCTAAGGCATTTCAGGTGTGAAAAGCAACCCCTTTAGCTTTTTATTTGCTCTTTAAACACCACAGTGGACTAGAAAATAGGTTTTAAAATTTTACTGCATTGAGAGGAAAACACAAATAAACATTTTAAGTTTCTAATATCATCTTTGCCTCTACTGACTTTTTCATAAGATGGGCTATGAAGAAACACCTCTTAAAAAGAAAGCATAATTACACTAAAGTTAAAAGGAAGTTTGTCAATTTAAAAATTAATTTAATTGATATTTTTAATAAAGGTGCAGAAAAATAAGAATGGGACTGTCAGACATTGCTTGGAATTTTCAGGCTTTTGGAAATTCGTATTTTTGAAATTTGATTGATTCTATATGCGAACAAATGGTTACCAGACAACTGCATCACTAAGCAGTTCACCTTTTATTAATGTCATAAATCTATGTCTGTTGCTGTGATACGCAGCCCATAAATAAATCTACCAATGGAGGTAGGTAAAGCTATTAATTTAGCTATAACATTTGACATGAAGAGCACTATAGTTAATTGATTATAGTCTACATTAAAAATAATTTTGAATGAAATCTGTCTAATGTTAGCTGGTGTTGCTGTTGGCAGTTAATTCCTTCACTCAGTAAATGATGATAACAGATCCCCAACAATAGTATGAATTTATCTTTTATTTGTAATTGGATCATTTGGTATTTTAACTGGACAGATTTCCAGGCTTAGGATCCTCCACTTTATCATCCATATTTTTAATTTGGTGCCAATCGCTGAACATTTGTTTCTTTGTTATTTTATTATTTGACGTCTTACAAAACTGGGAGACTGAAGTCTTATTTACTACAAGTTAAAGCAGAAAAGGCTCAGCAGCAGCAACTCCTCCAAACTGCCTTCCCAGCACTTCTGGAAAACTAAAGCAAACAAAACCAAAGACTATGTACCTTTCTGCCTGTTCAGCCATCAAATAATCTACTGCATAAGGTACAAGCTTCAGCAGTTGGATACCTCTGTGATAGACACAGGGACTACAAACATAGTTTATAGTTTTAGTTTTTTATATATATAGTTTATAGTTTTTTATATATATAGTTTTAGTCTAAACATGGGCAACTGAGCAGTCAGGAAGTAGCTTCAGGCCTCCACCAAGGTGAACCAACCAGGCAGCTTTCCTCTGCTTGCCACAGACTCTGACTCAGGTTTTTACTTATCACACCCCTGCAATGATTCTACTGGAATCAACAGCAAAACGTGTTCAACAGGGCCAAAATTTTGCCTAAGTTTATTACTGACTTTATAGCAGTGACAAAATCTGATATCCCATTACCAAACTCCTAAGACACCAGCTGCCTTCCTGTTTAGGGTCATGTGTTAACATAATGTTTTTCTGATTATTAAATAGGTATTTGTAGCCATGAAAAGGAAAATGAAGAAGAAATAAAAAGGAAAGCAAAAAGAAAATAAAGGACAACTGCTAACAGTTAGCATATATGCTCTAAGTACAACAAATGAATTTTCCAATGTAAGGGCACCAATTTATTACCAAAATACTTCTTTCCTTGTCATGGAAACTAAATTCTATTTTGTCTTTTTTTCATTTTTATTTTATTCTTTGTTACTATTCATTATCATTAAATTTCCTGTAATTAAGACTGCTGAATTAAAAACACATGGCTGCTTGTGAAGCCAGTACTTCTCAACATACTGAAATCCCAGAACCATGTTTAGCCATAAAAGAGCAGATCGGTTTTCATCATTGCTATAGGATTTATTAAAAGTTAGAATAGTAGAGCTACAAGTTCTACCTACTGCCCTATCACTCAGTTACTGTACCTGTGAGTATAAACATTGCACAACCTGAAAGTCATCTTACAGAGCATAACATTTTAATGTAAAAATGCAATCCCCAAAATGTGTGCTGATTTGACTTCCAATGGACAATCCATATAATAAGCGCAGGATAGCCATTATTTGAAACTAACTCAAACCCACTGACTTTTATGAGACAAAATCAAGGAAACACTGCTGAAGTAATGTATTTTTAGACCTCACTGGCTCAATATTCTTCCAAGAATATAGTTTAGCTGCCACCTCCACATTTTTATATGGTTTGCTTTATAATTTTTCAATTGTAGTTTATAGTGCATTATTTACCCCAGCCTGCTCCTGTCAGAGCTTTGTTTGAGAGCTTCATCTTCCACCTTTAGACCTAAATAAAAATTGATTAAATAAATTTTTCATATCACAGTAATGAAATAGAAGATAATTCTTTTCAAATAGTATGAAAACTTGTTTCAAAGAAACAGAGAAGCTTTTGCCTAGTGAGATGCTCTCTTAAGATATTGTAAATATTTGTGCTCACAGCTTCTGATGAAGCGAACTTCCTGTGAAATGCTATTCTTCAGCTACACAAGGGTATTTCAGTCCATGTCTGGTTTTCACCTCTAGTCCTACCCTCTGATAGGTAATAGATTTCTTCATATATTATCTGACTGGTGCTTAGAATAATGCATTACAGTAGGTTTTGCATGATGCCATTTGTGTATTCAGAATGAGCGGAAAAAAAGCAGGAATGAGCTTTAAGTACTGTGACGTGCAAAGGACAATCCTCTGAGTACATCCTACTTCTCAACTCTCTTATTTTATATGCTCATATTATTTATGAAACTCCTACAAAAATGGCAGCTTTTGCATCCTTCTTGTGATGAGCACAGCACTGTGTAAGGGCACCAGCCAACTTCTATACTTAGCTTCATCCGTCAGATATGATATTGACCTTTTCTTAAACTTATAATAAAAGCTATAATGATTTAAGAGATGGTCTCCAGGAATAAAGCTAACTAAAATGTATCTCCAAATACATAAATGAGAATTTTGCAATGTACAAACTTCCACTAAGTATCATAAGGGCTATATGGTCTCTGTGACACAGAACTTGTTCTTCCCAGCTTAAAATACAGAAGGATCGCTGTTTGGAGTCATATAGCACTGCCCGTAATGAAAATGTGATGCAGATTTCAAAGTATAAGAGGGCTGTGCACTACTTCAAACCTTAGAGAAGACAGTGAAGTGGGAATTCTAAAGTTTGCTTCATGCTAGTTTTGAGAATCCTCCTCTAATTTTCCTCAAGTTTAACAACCCTCACTACAAGAGCTCAAAACAAAGGGCAATGATTTTCCTGTTCCTTGACTTCTTTTACCTAACTTACCTTGGTTAAGAAGATACATTTTCATGTCCGTCAATGAACAGAGAGGAGCTATTCCAGAGGGAAATTACAACTGTGTTTTTTTCTGAACTGTGTTTTTATATTAGATGATGGAAATAGCCACCAAACTCTCCAAGAATGGATCCCTCACAACCATATCACAAAATCAAAGGAATCCAATGAGTGACTATTAATTTCCACTTCTGTCTGCCTCCACTGAGGGCACAGTAAATGGACGTTGTCTCTATCCTAGAAACCATGAGAAATTCTTCAGAAGCAACACCTGAAGAATAAGGAAATAATGCAAACTGTTCAGGAAATTCTGTGCTGTGTAGGTAAAGGCAGACACAGCTGAGCTAGCTGTAAGAACTACACAAGGATCTCATTTAATCACCTCCATAAATATAAACTTGGAATAATTTAATTGAACAGAAGAACCTTATAGCATGACACCACTTTTGTTTGGTTGGTTTGTTGGTTTGTTTTTTTATTACCAGTATTAGCAAAAGCTTCACAAAAACGTCAATGAAAGGCTACTAAATGGACAGACAAGTGTCCAGCGAATGGTTACCTTGTTACCAACATGGAAAAAGAGGCAGAAGCAACACTGTGAATGAGCAATAGGAAGGAGCTGGACAGAACTAATATGAAAGCAGAAATGTTTCTTAAGGCAAAACTGTGATGCCTCAAAGTGGTATTACAATGAGCACTGGAGACTTTCAAAATCCAGAAAATCAACTTCCCAATTGGATTTCAAAATGATAAGGTAGTTAATGCAAATAAGCCACGTGTGATACCTGTACAGCTTTCTAGTGCAACAGGCCTGTATTGCAGCACTTTGAGCATCCTCTCCTTTTGAAGGAAGAGCTCTAAGTAAAAACATAAAAGAAGAAAGTGGAGTAGTTAAACTAGTAAGTGACAGAGAGGAAAAAAGAAAAAATGCATGAAAAAAGCATGGGAAACCCACACAGAAAGCTTTTATTTCAAAACTGAATTCTTACTTTCAGGTTGAAGTTCATCTGAGCTTCAGTTAGGGTTTTTATTTGCTTTCTGTTAATAAGGTGGTGAAAATTACTTTGTCACCACTTTGGTGTTCTCAGAGATAAAGTCTGAAGTGTTTCAACATCAGTGGACCCAAATAAATGAAAACATATCTGTATAACAAGACAGCTATTCTTTCCTAACTTCTTCTCAAGCAACATGTTGGAAATAAATCCTTTGAACTTTATTCTGGTATATTTTCCACTAGGGTATGGTGCACATGGTCTTATATAGTCCATTTTGCTAACTTTCGTGATATCACATTAAATGACTGTGAAGAGATCAGAATCAACAGAATAAAAAAATCAGTCTGTTTTCTGATTTTAACTGTGAGGCTTTGAGTATGTATAGCTATCAAGAAGAAAAACAGAAAGGAGTGTACATGACTGGAAAAGAAACAGAAGACTGCTGAACTAGTACAGTAACTCTAGGCTAATGGGTCCTTCTGCCTCCCCTTTTCAAAGGCTACTTCCCCTCCTGTTTTGTAAATCTTTTTTCAAGTATTTCCTATATTTCCCATTCAAAGATGGGTTTTCCTGTTCTCAGTCATGCCTCATTACCCTTGTTGTGTATAAGGAGGAAAGTGACTTCGGTCTGGCTGAAGATGTTCTGTGAGATGACACATGACTCACTCCAGAATATTTTAAAAATTGTGTATGTGCAAGCAATATTGACATTTAACTTGAGATTTTGGAAAAAAAAACAAACAAACAAACCAAGCCAAAACCAAACATATTTGGATTCTTAGCACTCACAGATGGATTAAAGCACCAGTCTTGCTTCTAATTTCACCCATCAGTTATGTTGGTCTGATAGCTGTACATCGGCAATCGCCCATGCTACCATAAAACCACGACTTCACTTTCTAGACTGCATCACAGATTCCTCACTGCTTACTGGCTCATTACTCATGAACACACTCTACCAAATTATTTCATTTTAAAGCAGATTTTTCAACATTCACTTCTCAGTTGACCACAGAGATTGATTTGGGCACACTCTGAAAACTTTGAAGTTTGACCCAGGATTGTCCACCTCCTAATGGTGTCCCTTCCTCCTCCTTTTTTCATAACTTCAAGTCACAACAGACCCCTATTTGATTCCTTCCCTGCTTCTCTATTTTCACAATCTCATCACAAGTCTGATATATATTGTAGAGATACTCCTGTGGAGTTTACTTCAATTCCCACTGCAAGCTCAGCTTTCTAAATTCTGATTCCTTTGACATTGATCCTGTGTGGGATTTTTTGAAATAATAGTTCTTCTCACTAGTTTATTACTTTTTACAAGGAACATAGGAATAACTGTTAACTGAAAAAAAAAATCCAAAACAAACAAAATAACCCAAATACAATAAAATAAAACAATAAAATAATAAAAAAACCCCCAACCAACCAAACAAACAAAACCCACAACAAAGCAAAATAAACCAAAAAGCACTGTCTTTTTGTGCTCAGAAGAGGAATAATAATACTTTGAGTGAGCTACAAACCCAGCAGAGAAGGGTAGCAGGAATGCCAGATACTGCTTAATTCCTACATTAGCACTATCATTATTTTGATATTGGCTTTTTGGTTTTTTGGGGTTTTTTTTACCAAACCCAAGAGAACAAGAACTTCTCTAGCTGAGAAGATATGAAGAAGAGTGGATTTTCAGCATCCACACCACTCAGGTGGATTTCACTGCTTAAAAATAAGCAAAATTTGATGAGAAAATCTCTTTTGCAAGACTCTTCTTTACATACTGTAGTATGACCATAAATTTGCAACCAGATGAATTTTAACTGACCTCCAACTATGAACCAGGAGCCAAGGTGATCAGTTGGTCATCTTTTAATGTTATCTAGATGCCTTTAACTGTAAAGAGTTTCATATGGCTTTGAAAACAGTATTCAGCGAGTATTATTTTAGTGTGCACCTTCTATATAGTATCCTCACAGTTCCCAGTATTTTAGGATGTATTATGGAAACCTTCTTCTCCCTGAATGTGCTTTCTAGAATCCCTGCCTTGCCAACATACTTGCTGTATTTTCAGACCACATGGTTTTTACTCCATCATGAATTATATGGTTTTACTTTAGCACCTTCTTTCCTGTGTTACATACAGTTGGATTTTCTTTTTCTTTCTTTACTTGTATGTACAACACCACAAATAGGAATTTTCTTAATTTTCCTCAAAGATAACAAACATCTCCAACATGCCTTCTACTCCCTTACTCCATTTACTTTTGTTGGTATTTTCTATTTGCTCTGATAGACTTGTTTGGGATGTCCCAGTGTATTTTGTCTCCAGCCTATATTTTCTTTACACATTGAGAGCTTCCTGGCAGACAGGCGCTGTAAGTTTGCCTTTTAGAGCATTCAGGCAAAAAGTCAGCACTTAACGATTAAGCTTCCTGGCTGCTCAAGAGGAAAGAGGCAGGTATTTGTCACCATGTTATGAGACAGGTTCTGCCCTACAAACTGCCCAGCTCACATCAAAGGAGAAAATCTGAACATTACTTTGAACAGTTTTGACAAGAAATTACCTATCTACCTACATAATTTTGATGGTAGCTGATACATTTGTCAGTGTCCAATATCCATCACCTTTAAAAGGAAGGTATGGTAGTCTTCTGCAGCTCTAGTTAACATAAAAAGACTTTGAAGTTTACTATTTTTTATCGTTTGTCATCTGTGTGTTCTCCAAACTGATTCATATGTTACTGAATCCATTGGCAAAACACAGACTACCTGTACTCACCTTTTGTGTGTGCAAAAGGATTGGTTTAGCATTAGGCACGCATTCTCAGCATTGTAGGTGACTATTTCTTTTAGTGGTAAGAGAAGGCTAAAGTAAAATCCAAACAAAATTACCATAATGTTCAAACCCCAATTTATCTTCAATTATCCGGTAAGTATGGAATCTTCCCATGGGCACTTTCTTAGCCATTTAGGAAGCTTCTATCCTGAAGCTGAAACAACTCACAAGTTGTTAGGGTTGTGGGTTTTGAGGTGTTTTTTTGTGGGGGTTTGTTTTGCTTTTGGTTGTTTGTTGTTTTTTGGGGATTTTGTTTATTTGGTTTTGGTTGTTTGTTTGTTTTTAATTTATTTGAGGTTTGCTTCTTTCTTTCTTTCTTTTGGTTTTGTTTTGGTTTTAAGTTATTTATTTCTAAGCTATCCATGATTCACTGGTAAGTACTCCTCTTTATTTAAGCTTTACTGAAGTGGGGCTTTCCCCCTGAATTTTCAATGGCACGTTTCAGATGTCTCCGGGAACAATGGACCCTCGGACGGAAAAAAAACGGAGCACAGAGAATTTGCTCCCAGACCAAGAGCTCCAGGAGGGTTGGTCTCATTTCAGAAAGCAACACTGGTATTCGGGCACGGTACTAGGAAATACAATTGCAAAAAATGAGTCACGATAAATGCTGAAGAGACTTCTTTTCCCAAATGTCATCCACTGAAGTAGCTCTTGCCTTAAAAATCAGTTTGCCAGACATGAAATATTACCATAATGATAGAATCTAATTTTTTTCTGACCAGCTTCTTGCAAGCTTAATAACCTGAAGCTGTGTGCACAAATTCTCCCTGAATTGTTAAAAACTGTGTGTTTGGAGTGGTTGGCAGTAAAGTAATAGAATGGGAGAAATGATGGAGGGAATGGAAACATAGACCAAAGAGAACACAAGGGATCATCTAGTCCACCACGCTTCCACAAGACAGCAGCAGTTATTCTTGTCTTTCCTAACACCTTTGGCTAATGACTCCATTCAAACTTTCCTTGCAAATCAGACCATCAAGACCTCTGATTATCATCACTGCACTCTGCCTCTTTCTTGCTGTACTGGGCCCAAAGCAGGATATTGCACTCCAAACTACCAATATACAACCAAGCACCGAGTGCACACCAACAGCAATTCCTTTCGCTGTGCAGACAAGCATTTAAAACTGAACTAAGTACAGAGAGAGAAACTCATGTCCTGTTCCTATATAGCTAAAGCTCATTTCTCAGAGATATATAATACCCTTTTAATCATCTGATCTTGGAAGCCAGTTCTAGCAAGAGACTGAATAGCTCAAAATAAAAAGCTCCTGTAGTTGCATTGCAAAAAATGCAAATTATAAATATTTAGAACATATCTGCTCTTCAGTGTCTCTAGTAGTTGAATCAGCAGTGATCAGAAATAATCTCAATTCTGAAGCATTTGCTTAGCAAAGAATATAGAAAAGGTCTTAGCAAAACAGGTGAGGAGATGGTATATTCATCTTCAGTTCTAGTGCCACAGCTGACAACCCTGCCCAAAAATAGAAGGCACAGTGCCCACATTTCCGGCTGAGAGAGATATCCCTTCATGAGAAATTTAAAAAGTAACAGTATCATCGGTTTGAATGACAACCCTATTAGGAGCTGTGTCTTTAAGCCTTCCTTAAACAATGCAGAAACATTCAAGAGAACAATATTAGGAAACTGCAAAATACCAAGAGATTTCATCCCAGTTAAATGGAGGGCTGATGCTGGGAGAGGGCAAGTTACTAGAGTCATGCAGCCAGGCAGTAGGATATCGGGACTCCATGGAGACTACCTTTGGTTTCCCAAGGACTCTGTCTGGCTGCTAGTCATGCTGCAGTAGGTAATGCTACTTTGGCTACAGACATGTACTGCACAGGTTTCGCAGGTGCTAGGGGAAAACCTGAGGGAGATGAAAGCTCAGGGCAGCAACTTACTGCATGGCTGTATTCAAGCTTATTTGCAGTGTAATGACCTGTGTGCAGGTCTCAACTAATGTATATTTATTAATGGTGTAACACATATTGACCTTGAGTAAATCACTAAGCAGACAACTTTGGTGGCTTCAGTAGTCTTATTTACATGAGTATATGAGGCTTATTCAGGGCCAAAGCCTTTGAAATAAATTTTCTATATATTTCTGCTATCATAGAATCACAGAATCATATAAGCTGGAAAAGACCTTTATGATCATCACATTCAACTGTGAACACTGCTGAGTCCACCAATAAACTATCCCTAAGTGCCATGTCTACACATCTTTCAATACCTCCGGGGAGTGACCCAATCACTGATCCAATTCCATCCCTTTCACTATAGAAATTTTTACTAATATCCAAACTAAACATCCCCTGGAGAAACCTGAGGTCATTTCCTCTGGTTCTATCACTTGTTACTTGGGAAAAGAAACAGACCCCTATCTGAAGAATGATAAAGTGTTGCTTGAGCCTCCTTTTCTCTAGGCTAAACAACCCCATTTTGCTCAGCTGTACCTCATAGACCCTTCACCAGCTTCATTCCTCTTCTTGGGAGCAATGAAGTGCTCCAGCACTTCAATGTCTTTCTTGTAGCGAGAGGCCCAAAACTGAACACAGTATTCAAGATACAGCCTCACCAGTGCTGAGTAGAGGGGGACAATCACTCCCCTAGTCCTGTTGGTCACACTATTTCTCATACAAACCAGGATGCCATTGGCCTTCTTGGCACACGAAGACTCATGCTAGCTTATATTCAGCCGGCTGTTGACCAACACCCCCAAGTCCTTTTCCACCAGGCAGCTTTCCAGACACCCTTCCCCAAGCCTGTAGCATTGCAGAGGGCTGTTACAATCCAATGCAGGATGTGGCACTTGGCCTTGTTGAACTTCATACCACTGGCCTCAGCCCATTGATCCAGCTTGTCCAGATCCCTTTGTGGAGCCTTTCTACCCTCAACCAGATCAACATTCTTGCCCAGCCTAGTGTTATCTTCACAGTTCCTTAGGGTGCCCACAATTCCCTCATCCAGATCACTAATAAAGACACTGAACAGAACTGTTAATAACATATGTTATAGAATACCCTTTGGTCAGCAGTCCCAGCTGTGTGCCCTCCCACCCTCTTGTAAACCCCCAACTTATTCACTGGCAGGGGTAGACTGAGAAATCATAGAATCACAGAATGGTTTGGGTTGGAAGGAACCTTAAAGATCATCTAGTTCCAGTCGCACTGCCATGGGCAGGACACTTTCTTCTAAGAAAGAAAAAGAAATCTGATGGCTTAAATTGATAATATGTTAATGCTTCACTTTGTACAAAACCACAAGCACAAAGATTAATGTACAAATTATATCATATGTTTGTCACATGATACAGTAAGCAGGAAATATTTTAGACTATTTGCCCTCAGAAAAGGTCGGTTCACTAAAAGCTAACCAATTTGCAAGGAAATGTGTCAATTCATTTGCTATTTAAAAAAGCAGACAGTGATTTGAAATTGCTGAAGTAATCCATTTAGATATTTTCAAGAAAAAGAAGTTCTGTTCAAAGTCCAAAATTACTTTTTTTTTCTTCCCCCAAAGATTAATATATATGCAGAAAAAACAAAATGAAATATTTCATAATTACTGATATTAAATATTTAAGTTGATATGACTCACCCTGTCCTGACCTTTATTTATATTTTACAATTTTTATTATTTTTTTAATTTTTTTACAGTTTAACAAAATATAATTCTATATATGAGTTCTTAACATTATATAATAATTATTATTATTTCTGTTCCATCTTCAAGTTCTGAAGTAATATCATGAAAATTCTTGAAGAATATTTTTTAAGAAATATTTTAAGTGTAACTTTCTTTATCCTCCCTGATTTTTTTCATCACTGAGGATATATAATTTTTTTTTCCATGTAGTCTTAGCATTGGAGAATTCTTTTTCTGTGGCTTACTCTTCCCAGGGCCTTAGTCAACTATTTCTAATATTATAGACTATTTTCTTATAGCAGTTAATTGTGAAGCCACAGACAGAATCTTTAACTTAAGGTGAAGAACAGGTATCTGGAAGACATATGAAATGTTGGCAATGATTGATTTACAAGACCTAAGGCAAAAAAAAAATGTTCTAAACAGAGATAAAATGTAATATAAGCAAGGGTTTTAAATGATTTTTCTGATTGAAATAGGGTGCATTGCACTTGTTGAACTCTGGAATACTACCATAAACAAGGATACAGATGTTTCAAAAAGGATATCCTTGCAAAATTGGCAATAAATAGCAGCAATGGTAACATGCATGCATAACAGTTTCTCCTCTCCGTCATCAGCTCACTGGCTTCTTATAAAATTGTAGTTGTGTCTGGTAGAGGTTTATAGCACAGAAGAGTATTGTCTCAGCTGTTTTAGTACACTGGACAGGTTTGTTGCACTTGAGGAGAGATAACGTCCTTCGCTTCTGCATCTATCAGTCAAGGCAAGATCTTTGCCATACAATAAGCTGCCTTCGTCATGCTCCTTGATGCACAGCCACAAATGACTTTTTTTTTTTTTTGTGAGACTCCTCTCACAAGTCACAACAGATAGGACAAGAGGAAATAGCATCAAGTTTCCCCAGGAGAGGTTTAAGTTGGACATTAGGAAAAACTATACCAAAAGGGTTACCAAAGCCTGGAACAGGCTGCCCAAGGAAGTGGTTGAATCACTGTCCTTGGATGTATTTAAAAGCCATCTTGATAAGGTGTTCAAGTATATAGTGTATAGTATAGGCCCTGGTAGAGTTAGGTAATGGTTGGACTTGATAATCTTAAAGACTTTTCCAATCATAGTGATTCTGTGTGACATCCCCCCCAGTCACGTTAGCATTTTATTTTTCAACTAGAATATGATTAATCAACAAGCACTCAAAATTCTGCAGTTACCAAGGATGTAAAATCCCCAATATTTGAATAATCTATTTTTTTCAGTAAGATACTTATTTTGCCTAAACCATCTGAGCTTCTATGGAAAACGATCCTTTACACAAAAGGACCTGTACGAAACTGTGAGCTAGGTTGTGGGTGTGGCCAGGGCTGGTCTCCGACTCAAATAACCAGTTCAGGGGAGTGATCGCTAACAAGTCTGAATTACAGCAGATTGTGAGGTAAGTGCCTAGGTAGTGTACATTTTGCACATTTTTGCATCTCAATGTCCGTATTTTTGTAGACATTTCTAAGTTTGATATCAAATGGCATTTTGCCAGAAAAAAAACCCCAACAACTTATAACAGTTGAGTGCTAAAAACCTACCTTCTGGGCAAACAGAGATTTAAATGCGATTTATTATTAAATGTATGTGCATGTGTTAGTAAATGCATACTTGTAAAACAGTCACTGGTAGCACAAATTTGAAGTCTTTATATTGAGATAGAACATTTATAATATACGCAGTCATTACAATGTAAAAAAAATGGGCTGCTGTAGTAGCAGCCCATATAGCTGAAATCAGCATTTTCACTATGAAGTTATTAATACCCTGCTTATTGATTTTTATCTGTTTCTTTGTATCCTCAAGATGCCCCAGGCATGGATCAGATGCTATGTGCTAGTCCAGGCCCTTTATCTCAGTGACATTAAAATATTCAGGTCAGAATATTTTCGTTTACCAGTCCTAGGACCTTAGTGAGATATTATGTTATTACAGAAAACAAGAGCACATAGGACAGTTTCCTATCTTTACTAGCAAGGCTCATTTTGAACCTCTCACTGAATCATTCAATGCCTTTGTAACAACTTACAATGTTTCATACAGAGAAGTTAATCCAGAAATTCACTTATGGGCTACATGTTAAATTTTATATTAAAAATTATTTGATCTGAGAAGCTGTTTTTCTAACTCAGTCTTCTGCAAGTATTCAAATATTTACACACTTCTAAAAAGGATCTCAGTTTTGCTTAGTCAAGACATATTTAAATGAAAAAAAAGCAACTTTTACGTGGGAAAGTCCAACTAAGAGGGAACACCCAGAAAACATTTAATTTACTCAGTGTCAGTATTTCCCCTAAATAAAATATTAAGGTTTAGACTCTCACTTGACAAGGAATGCTACGAGTCACATCTGTGGACATAAATAAAGGAAATATATGCAAACGCTAGACAATATTACAGTTAGGATCTTAAAAAATTATTATTTAGCAGGAAGACAATAGGTACCACTAATTGGTGTAGTGCTAGAAGAGGCATTAAGAAGACGGAAGGCACAGCATTCTTCCCTTGGGCTTGTTCCAAGCAGCAGCATTAACTAAAATGTTCAGAGTTGTTTCTTCCGAAACAGGGATTTTATTTTAATAGCAACATTTTCAGGGGAAATATTAGTTCTAATGAAGTCAAGTGGATATTAGGCCAAACAGTTTATCCTAAAAATCAATATTTAGCTAATTCAAAAGATCAGTAATCTCTTCTCAATAATATTTTAAAGCCTAGCACATTTTCTGAATTTTGTTCCCATTTTTATTTTTTTCCAAATAGTTCAACTAAGGATGCAGTATGTAAGCCTGTAAGTATAGAGCTTCTTCTTTATTCTGTTCTGAGACAAATTAAAGTTGATTTTTCAGCATATTATATTTATCTTGTTTGCTGACTATTTACACATCTTAAAAATTAGGATAAAAAACTGAAATTTAATGGATCAGGGTAGCATTTTTTTCCCTGCACTGAAAACCGACAAGCTAGCCCAAACCTGCTATATCTATCTGGTAGCAAGTAAAATCATCAGGAAGGAATCACCTCTCATGTTTTCATGAAATAGATGTTAACTTCTGACCAGACAGTTTTTGCATATTTGCTACAGCTCAACCAGAAACTACTCACAGAAAATCCTAAGAACACAATATGAACATAAAAAGCTACTGTTTGTTGTCTAAAGACACCTTAGTTTTACAGTGGGAGTGTTGATGCTTTCAACCTTTTTTATTACCTGAAAACCCATCAACAGCTTTATAATGATGAATGCAACACAGTTCAGTTTGTATTTGCAAAATTCGCTTTTGAAAACGGCAGATGTGTGCCAGCACATCTGGAAACCACTTTTAATTATACTTTCCTCAAGTGGGAAAGCAGTAGCTTGTATCCATAGTGAAGCTTTTATATCTGACCACACAAATGCTAGCAACCACCTGTGCTTTACACTGATTTTCATTATAGAGTATATCACATTACTACCCTATTATTCCAGAATGACATTTGAAGCTGTTGTGTGACTAAGCTGCAGCAAGTGTGGTCTTGAAAAGGCCTCTCTACTCTACAAAAATGTAATAAACTTGATTGCAGTTAGGGTACTTACCGCTGAGGATATCACAATATGCATGCTCCTAAAGTTGGCTTCTCTTTCTCTGAAAGTCATAAAAGATATACATTAACAATCATGGTTACCAGTCTGGGAATTAGAATTTAGATAACTAATGTATGCCTCCAAATGAGATACCTTTTAAGTATCTGAATTCCTTTCCAGTATTTGTTTCTTTCCTACTCTTAATACAGGATTATTACAGTAAAATATTCTGCTTCTTCAGCCATGCTCCGAGATTACAAAAAGCAATTTTAACTGTGATCTGTCAGCCTAACAATATTTCAGTTCTGTCAGAAATATTTTCATAGGTTGCAAACACTGAGAGTTACATGACTGGGTTGGGTTTTCTAAACTTAATCTTCCCTCCTTACTCCCCCCTGCCCCACCCAAATGTAACAGCTTTTTTACATCACTGTTCCTCATTTCTGACCAATAAAAAATGTTTCAGATATCTGTGGAATCCTTTCCTTCTTTACAACACTTCTTCAATATTTTGGAAGAGTGTAATGTTGACACGCAAAACTTTGTATATCATAGTGAAAGGGCAAGGTTAAGTAAGCATTTATAACGTTTAGCCCTTGGGAGATGTGGCATGTCCAGGGAGAGACTCAATAGAAATGGACACTGGTAAGTGTAACTTTGAAAAATGTAAAGTACATAATTTTAGAGATTTTAAGATAATTTGATTTTGTATTGTATATAAGATATTTGATTTGTATTTTAAGATAATTTGATATGTTGGCCTGCACAATGTGCAGGTAACTAAAAAAAACCCCAAACATCACTTCAGCATAATTTAATCTGCTTATCAGTTACTACGCCTGAAAGAAAAGCTTCCACACTGTTATACATCTAAAAAAGCAATTCACCTGTCTTGTATTTTCTTCCTGTAATTCAGGACTTAAAGTTTTGCGGTAACTCATGTAGCCACAGAAGATCCCTCATGGGACCGTGCCCTCTCCCAGTGTGCTGCCCGCGCTGCCCACGTAACTTCACCATGTGTTGCCAAGGGCTCTGGGATTGCAGCCGAAAGAAACTCGTCCTGCTTTGAGAAAGACTCGAAGCAGACCTCAGTCCAGGATCCAGAGACAGCCGCTACGCTCCCTCTCTACCAGGCAGAACAACAACTGATCTGTGCAGTCGCAAATACCTTGGCTTTGCTCCTGCCCTCCCACTGCTCTCCCCCCACCACTATGCACAGCCGCACCAAGGCGCAGAAGTGTCCCAGTGCTGCTGTCTCACACCACCCAGGAGAGCTGCTGCTTCTGCAGCAGGCAGGAATCTCTGGGTCAGCAGAGAGGGAACAGCAAGATTTGTTTTAAATGCATCTTTTTTTTTTTTTTTTTGTTATCTCAGAGCCTCTCATGTGACACCTGGTAGGCATTTAAACATTCACCCAGCTATTATGCCTTAAAATAATGTAGGGGGTGTTCAGTGGGTTATACCTAAAACTTTTGCAAAAATGTTTCTTAGACTTTAAGAGATCGAATATGTGAGCAGTCCAGAACCCCACTGCTGTAAAAGCATAACCTGATTTCACATTGCAAATAAATTTATTGTTCATGCAAAGAAGGCATAATATTCCTCCTATTCTTTTGTTATATGTGGTAACAATTTTAGATCGATAAAAAAAAATAAATTGTTAATTTCTGTGAATTGTTTATACCCAAAAGAAGAAAGAAGGATCATGGTCTATTTCAAAATACAAGCACATTCTGAATATATAGCTTGTTAAAGATTTTCCAACTAAAAACACAACCAAACAAAAATTGAAGCACTTTAAAGTATCAACAAAAGAGAAAAAATACATTTTTTTCTTTTGTTTGGTATGAAGTTGAAGGTATCCTGAAATAAACCTTACTGAAAGAAAATGTCTAATTACCAAAATAATAGACCTAGACTGTAAATTCATTTCATCTTGGACATACACCATCTAATGCAGTATGCAAACAGGGATGCACTAGAAGACAGGTAGCTGCACTTTCTGAAATCTGCTTGAAACGGTGATACAAACTGATACAAACTGATATAATCAAGGCCAGCTACATGTCATTTTTAGAAGGGGAAAAGGACGAGGAAAAAGACTGCGATGGGGCAAAATAAGCGCTCAGACATCAGCTTCTTTACAATGCAAAGAAGGCATGTTCAAGCTTTTTACTCAGTAAAACTTCCTCTTCAAGGAGTGCCAATGATGACAACAGAGCCATTTGAGGAAGATGGCAATGTCCATCAGGTTAGTGCCATCAGGAACTAAGGAGGAAGAAGCAGCTTTTGGCATCCCAGAACAGCCAGGACACAGGATGCTGGTTCCAAAGAGCCACAAAGTCAGAGGGATTCTCTCTGATGATTGCAAAGGGCCACTTGCCTTATACATCTTTAACTATACTACTTGTAACGCTGTCATCATGAGCTTAAGGATGTGACTGGGAAGGAGAGGAGAAAAGTCTCTAAAGTCATGAAATATATCCAAGATCCTGGATACCTGCCATTTTAAAACACTGAGCTGAACGCACTTGGCCTTAGCAGTGATTAACGGTCTGGAAGCAAGGAACGAGCAAACAGAGAAACCCCACGATGGATGCATCCTCCCTGCCTAACCCCCTCTTTCACCAGGCATTTGGGTGCACTCGAGCCATACCCCCATAACTAGCCAGTCAGTCAGGTTGCACACTGGCAGCCATGCCAGGGCCTCCCCATCGTGCTGCCATCCCTGGGACCTATTGGAAACAAGCTTTGGGGCCAGGGGATGGTGCTTGGGGCTGCACACATCTGCAAGAGGGAGAACACCAGGGCTTAGGTAGAGGGTGCTGGCAAGGCTGAGCAGGCAGAGGGATTACTCCTGGGAAGAGGGCTATCGCCACCAAAGCCACAGCCATTTTCCCCAGAGCTGGGTTGGTGTCGTGCCCGCTGTCTCCTATAGCAAACTGACTGAAAATACTAAAAAGTCTTTGCAATCCTATTGGTTCTGGCAAGGAAGCTTGACTGGCAGGACAATGCAGCTTTGTTCTCAATTAAAAACATTATTTGAGCAGAGCAATTATTTAAGAGCGAATAGGAATATGATTTTGTGATTTGAACTACAATTTATCAATTGATGTAAATGTTTTGAACTATCAAGGTTTGGTAGAGAAAGAAGAGAGAGGGAGTAATAACAAACACTACTATGAGTACATGTAGACCTTATCCAGCCAGTGCAATTTTACTTGTCTGAAATCACTGTAGCATAATCAGAAACCAAAATCATAATTGTAGTGAAAAAACACGACAAGCTGATAGAGATTTCATTAGCACAGTACATTACTGGATATTGCAAGTAGTCTGCCTGCTACAGTCTCTTTCGTAAGAATACAGAGCAATAGTGGCTATTCTAATACTGAAAAATGGGAAGCAGTACAAGAAAGAAATGGAGAGAATTTATTTTAAATTGGATTTTCTTGTCTCCTCCTGTAGTTTTTATCACCCAGATGACAAAACATTATCATTAGCAGTTTATACCAAAAGTTAACATTTACCCATGGTTTTCTATTTTCTCTAAACCACAAAGGTTGGAGCCTGTTATACAGTTCCCTTATCTTACTTTGTTACTTTAGAATCTAAGAGCACACTGTGCACATTAATCTTTCATGGCAGAGTTCACTGAAGTTCTGCCAAAATTCAATAATTATGTTCCATCCAATACAGCAATTTATCTCATTGTTGGAATTTAGAACATATAGAACAAAGTGCTTAGTTCATATGAATGAAAAGCTTGCTAAAAAAACCTCACAAGACAAAACAAAACAACCCTGTTTCATTTCTAAAGTTTTAAAACTTGCAGCAGAATCTATTGTGGAATAAAGCTATTTTTACAAGACCTCATGTTTTCTTGATAAACTGGAAGTGTTCTACTATTTGTTTAGGTGTTTTGTTTTTTTTTTTTTATAAAGTGAAAGTATTTTATAAATTCATTTGTAACTTTTATTCAAATATATAACAATACGTATCACACTGCATTACTAAAACATGATATATTAATGTCTAATGGTCATGAAAAATGCCAACTACAAAGCAAGAATTTTTATTCTGAATGGAGAATAAATTGGTTTACTGCACTGAAACGGGTAACTGGGAGTTCAACAGTTCTATGGAGTAAATTCTAAGATAAAAAATTTCAGCAACATTAAGCTTTATAATTGAACTCTTGCATGCTACATTTGCAAACAAATAGAAAACATAAAGCCCTCCAAGTAGGAAGATTAGAGACATGTTATTCCTGAAGGCAGTTAAAAATAAAAATGGCATAATGGAGAATACTTACTATCCTTCACCTTTCATAGTCTCAGGACAAGTAACTAACCGCTTATTTATCAACCTAACTATAAACAGAAACATTCATCTACCAGTGTGGGATTTAAAAACAGATATACTATCTATTCATTTTATATTTATGAGTACAGAATGTGATTTATCTGATGAAAATATGACTTTTTTGTATGTTCATACAGAAAACAGATTTCTTGATGAAGAAAAAGGTGTCTGCAATCAAAAGCCAAATTTATAATGTTTTAAGTTTTTCAGCAAAACTCGCTGTTACTTTATATATTAGATTTTACATTTCAGGCATGCTATCAGACAAAATTTGACTCTGGATTTAGAAACTGCTCACAAAGTTTTTGAAGCATAACTTGCTGTGATTTATAATGCAATCCTTCACCAACCAAACAGAAATGAAAACCTCTAGAAGTAGTGCACTAGCTTGTGTTCATTATTTTATAGTAAAACCTTCAAGGCAAAACTAAGAATATCACAGTAAAACATATTAAAATTAGTTTTTCATTAACTAGATGTGTATATGCATATCTTAAATTGACTGTAGCTAATTTAGTAACTCCGGATTAATTAATTCCACGCACCAGCAAATAAATTCCATAACGATTTGCAAAAATTCTACTATTATATTTATTTTAGCACCCAGTATGGTCATTTTCTGGCAGTGCTTTATATTAAAAAAGGATTTAACTGTGATGTATTTGTCCCTCCTGTGAAACTTTTTTAAAATCCCAGAAAAATGCAGTTAAGTCTTATCTGTTTTATTTTACTAATGTTCTCCATTTTTTTTTTTAACACGTTAATCTTGCTTGCATTCTTTCATTGTAAATACAACGTGTTATAGATAAACTTGGAGGAGACGTTCAAGTACTGCAATGTAACAATGAACTCTCCAAGGCAAGTTATATGAAAGTACAGATACTAAAGAGTCTATAAAGCTCAACTTTTTTCCCAAGCTAGCTATGCCTTACATTATGTAATAAAGGAAACACAGACACACACAAACACCTTACAAAAATGCAAGGTTTAACAGAAGAAAGACAATACCTGCAAAGCCCATTTTAACAGCAGGAGCTACTGCAAAAGGAATCAAGTCTGGGGGAGGCAGGGGGCAGGGGAAGGTGCGAAAAGGTCTGTTCCACATCGATACTGCTTCTAAAGTATGGTATTGCTTTTTAGTAAACAACACATATAGGGATGGATAAGCTACTCCTTGGCTATAGCCAGAAGTGCTGTTATGTAAAATCAAAAACCTAACAAATATGCCGCCTAATGCATTTTGTCTTTACGTTGAACGCACATGGAAAAGACACTGAGGTAGAGTATACACAGCACATAATAAAAGGTCCTTAATTTCCAGTTGCTGGGTTGCTTTGTTAAATAACAGATTAAATTCACAAGACATTCAAGTGTACAATAATAATGTATTCACTTACAGTGCCAGACTTGTTTATATAATATCAGTGAGAAATAATCACTCATTTATTGCACTGATGATCTCCACAAGTTTCGAAACTCTGAGCACACTTAAAATGTGAACTTTTGCAGCTCCTTCTTAATGTTTGGACTAACTCCCTTTCTCCTTTTTAACAACAAAGGAGAACCCATCTCCTGCTCCCTGTCTCACAGATCAAACCCATACCCAGATTTCAAAGAATTGGGGTAAATTCAAAGGCACATCCAAGATATTCATTGAAAATTCTGCCCCCTCCCCCCCACCCCCCCAATGGATGTAGGCATGTATTTTTTAAATAGTTCTATTAGAAACTTTAACTCGCACAATTCAGACAAAGAAACTTCTCAAAAATGTCATTACTTACTGTTTACTGAGCATAATTTACTGAGATTAAAAGTTTAAAGATTCATCTGCTTTACATCCACAAGTGTTTTAAGCAACCCCTAATACAGTATCCTGGTTAAATGTGACAATTAGGGCTGCTTTGGCATGTTGAAAAATATAAAGGTAGCAACTATCCTCATTATGCCTTAGCTCCCTGTAGCCTGTTTTTTTTGAGTTGAGTAAACTGAGGAAATTTAGAATGATAATAGCAACAATTTGGTACACAAGGAAGAAACAGACATCCCACCCCCAACCCCCCCCCCCCGAATATTCTTCAGATATACTGTATAAAGTCATTTTGACATGCCTACACAACTGGTTGTGGCAGCTTTCAGACATGATTCCTAATCACAAAAAAATGCTTCAGGTTCTTTTAGAGAAAGCTTGCCGTTGGGAAGTTGATTTTGGCCAAGTGCCAAAATCATGTGCAAAAGGGGCCCTCATTACCAATTCATGGCAGCCTTCAGCGCTGACAAAAAATGTGACCCAACAGGCTAAAGCAACAACTAAAATTAAAAAGTATGAGACAAAGACAACTTACTTAATATTCCTTCCATCGCCACATTAAACTTTTCCGTAATTAAACCCTTGTTAATTCAAAGCAGTTTTCAACTACTTTTAAATGATTGCACAGGCAGTCTGTAACAGTCGAAAGCCTTCCCTGTGAATTCTCCCCAGCCACTCCACTTTCAGCAGCATTTGGGTCCGACAGCAGAACTTTCTGCCGTACGCCTCTGCAAGAAACCCCTCTCCAAAAAGAAGCGAGGCACCCGCGCATATTTCAGCAAAAACTAAGCAGATCATTAGAAGATTTTGCAAGCATTAGAGGCATAGGAGGAGTGAGGAGGGGGAGGAGAGAAAGAGCTCAAAACGCGGGAGCAGCTATTTCCTAAACTTTCTAAAAAGCTTATCAAAACGGGCATGCAAACATTAAGCAATTGCAATTAACAGCGCTCGCTGCACCACTATCCCATAAAAGCAGATTTGATACATGGCCTTACCTAGATGTCGTCTGGCTTTTCTGTGGATCAAAAAGTTTCCTGCCTAAGCACAGAGATATTCTTTCACAAACCATAAAGGCCCCTTTTATTAATCCAGCACTGTAACAGCCTGCTTTCTACACCATGTTGAGAGCAGGATGCGTCAGCTTTCAAGAGAAAAACAGTCTTAATACACAATTAGTGGCAGATTGTATAATAGAGGATTTATCTTAAAGAGTGAAAAGGCATTTTTTAAAAAGCAAAGAGGGTGCGGTCAGATGTTAGGCTATCCCTGAGAAAAGGGGCCTAGGCTGCACTAGTACCTAAATACTAGCAGAAGCTTACTGGGAAGGGAGCCAATGGAATGACTTTGTTTGACCCAGCTGCCAATCTCTCCTGAAGCACTGCGCCAGACTAAACACTGACACTATTTTAACTCAAATCAGGCTACAGCAGCTGTTTGCTTTCCGGCTCTCAGCTATGCACCATGGCCATGATGACTCTGCACAGCACATATGATAGAGCTGGGGCACTTCTGCTAAAATACGTTCCATGTTTGGACTGGTGGTATAGAAGCGGGGAGTGGGGGGACTGCTGTTTTGGGGGTTTCTTTCTTCCCTTTTTCCTATTTTTTTTCTTTTCTTTTTTTTTTTTTTTTAAACATCTCTGCCTCCATTTTCCCCAAAGTGAAATAAAAATGAGATTTGAGGCTCGCAAAAAATTCAGCATTGCAAGTCTGGTGAAAGGGGAGAATTTTCTGCTTATTACTGACAAGAACCAGAATACACTGTAAAGGTGTGCATGTGCATGCAGAACTCCAAAATCCATCTACAACCTGAAATTATTTATTATGCTCTTGTTAGTTGCTCTAAAACTGTTTAGCATTAAAAAAAAAAAAAAAATCAACAGATTCTCTCTCTCATTTTTAACTGTAAAATGAAAGTGTGTAGATAGATAGATATGTAAGAAAGTAGGCATTACATGTGTGCATACATGCACACATTTACATATGCATCCAGATTCTGATCTAAATTACATCAGTGCAAATTGCACTGTAAGCAATGAAGTTATTATAGGTTAAAACCGAGGGTGGAATTCTATAGCAAATTTACACATGAAAGTATATGAGACTAAAAAAAACATAAGCATTATTAGTAATAGGTATACGGATGGAGGTTGGCATGTTCTTTCTAATTTTAAAAAAGCTAAAGAAGAATTGCAGCAAGAGAAACAGAACACATACACACATTACAATACAATGGAGGCTGCTGAAGTACTAAGCGTGCAACACAGTCCAACACTGCACTACAGTTTTGCATCATTTGCACCTAAACTCAGCCACAGGACTTAAGCCAAAACTGTTTCCTCTCATGCTGCCATGGAGGGTTGGTAGCTATTCCTAACAACTGTATGTCATGATAATTTCCTTGGTCAGTACAGAAATCAGAAGAATACCTCCACCTAAAACCAAGACAAAGAGTGGGAACTCAATCCTTTTTTATTTAATATAAAAGTGTGTGACTTGATAAGTCACACTTGATAAGTAAGGGACAAGGGGAAGGTCTGGCTCCTGACATCTGAATGCCTTCAGTAAGCACTGCTGGGTATCTCCAATTCAATATGTATACTCAACAGTGATGATGGAGAGAAAATCCCAAACAAACAAAAACAGAAAAAGAAAACAAAATAAAACAAACCATGAAAGCCGAGCCTGTTGCTCAATCTTAGGCTGTTGTGAACTGACTGATGTACACGAGCTGTTCAACATACTGCTCCCGGAAACCAGCAGAAGTCATTGATATCACACAAGCTAAAAATCTCACTAACCACCTACCCCTCTCACTGGTCCTCAAGTATATTGACAATTTAAGGAAAGATCCTGGAAAAAATCTTAATGCACCATAAAATGAATAAGGATTACAAACAAAATGAGCAATGGCTTGCACAACGAATGCCCAGTGTTCCTATCTAACATGAGAACTGAAATGGACCAGGAAACCTGCATTGTACCTGAAACATCAAGCAACCACGTGCAATTACATTTAAACTAAAGGTGAAGTTACAAGAAAGGCAGTTACATACACCTGAGAGGTCTGAATCTTAAAATGGCAGACAGCTGAGATACAGCCAACAGTTCTTACAGCCCCTCTCTTCTCTCTCTAAGGAGCACAGCATGCATTTATCATAAGGTGAACTTGAAAATGTGACTCCTCAGGAAGGAAAGTGTGTGCCCTGTGAATTCACACCTCACGTTGCAGCAGACAACAAAGGCAGTACTGCAACAATATGTCTAGAAAGACATTAACAATTTTGAATTAGCATGTCTGGAAAAGAACAAAAATACAAGATGAGAAACAAGGTATATATAGGCTGGAGTGAAGCTTTGCCAATTCCCTGAGGCAGAAAAGGTGGTAATATGGCCAAATCAACAGATAAATAATTTAGTAACACAATTTTAGAATGACAGCAAGGGAATGATATTGTTCTCAATGAAGCCGGCACAGAACTTATCCAAGACAGGACAGGATCAGGATGTGGATAAACTGTGGTTGATAGGAGCTTAAAACACTGACATCAACAAGACAAGACTACACACTCAAAGGCAGAACAGGAAGGCTTTTCATTCAAATACAGTATAATTATCAGAAAGCTCATGCAACTTCTCCTTCTTGGAAAACTAATTGAAAATTTATTCCTGTTTCAGATTATGAGGGTGGGTCATCTTAGAGTCATTTTGATTTGTAAGTTAAATACTCTTGTCATAATTGCTCCAGGGTGGCTGCAGGAGAGGGAGGTGGTACCTGGCATTTCTTTGGCTTTTAAACAAACTTTTGTTAGCCTTGGGCAACGCATGAAGAAAACGCAGAGAAGCACTGGAATAGGTAACTAGTAGAGCTTTGCTGATGAATACAAATCTCCTTCCTTCTAAAAACTGTTTAGAATTCTTATTATCCTATAAATGAAGCATTAGTACAGCTAAGCATGTTTGCAGTTCCTGTTGTAGAAAGTCTCTCGTTGCTCCTAAAAGGGTTCTCTGTTAGAAATAACACATTCATTTTTTTTACCTTGATTTTGAGGTTAGGGAGCTGAGTGTGTATGTAATTACACTCTGTACATCTATGCCATCTAAAATACTTTCAAATCATTGGTCAGTATTGATCAAATTTAAGATTAGAAGTTTTATTTTTGAGAAACTCAGTAGCTTTGAAATGTCTGTGCCATATAAAATATAGGTCAAATGCATAGAGGATAAAAATTTTGTCAGTATCCTTAGGAGCAAATATGGAAAACATGTAGAAGAAAATGAAAAACACTTTCTAACCACTTCATTACTTCACAGTAAAACTTCCATCGGACACATTCACTGTTTTAAATACCAATACTCAACCTCAAGAAATGAATCCACAGGAAAGTAGGCTTCACTGGTCATAAACCTTTGTTTTGATGGGGAGCTGGTAGAAAGCATATTGGACATATCCAAATGTTTTATTTGTTTGCTTTGCTTTTTAGTTTGAGCTATTCAGTTAGTGCACAAGCATTTCTTCTACGTTTAGTAGCATAATTTTGTCCCTCTACTGCATGGCCAAATGACTCCTCACTTGAAGTCAATTGTAAAGTTCTAAGGGATTTGAAAGGAATCTGGCTTTTATCCTTTACATCCCCAAGCCATGAGCATATTGCCACAGGGTCCCAGAAAATGACACATGTGGACCACTGTGCAGCTAGCACTGTGAGGTGATTAATAACTTTCAGCTTCCATTTGTGCATCAACCACTTCTGGAAGAGATGATGGCCAAAATTATAACATTCCAAGTCATATAAGCCACTCTGGCACGGAGACTCTGAGCTACTACAATCCTGTGCATTTTTTCACCTGCTGAGGCTTCTACTGGCTGAACTTTCAGTAACTATCACTGCTAGGCTGGAAGAATTTCACCAGGCAGAATCAGTGGGCGAAAGAGGGGAAAAAAAAGAAATTAAAAATAAAACTGCATTTCAGCTTTTCAGTTACTGCAGGTGAGAAAGTTAGATTTCCAAAACAAAAACTAAGTTCAAAAAACTTTATTTCCCTACCTACTCCATGAGTACATTACATACCACTAATTTTATTTAAATATTTAATTTATAATATGCTTATTTTAAGCTGGAAGACAATAGTGAAATAAAAGGGGAAAAAAAATAAAAGAAAAAAACCAAACAAACCAACCACCACCACCACCCTCACCACCCCAAGCCAGAAATACATGCTATATTTTCTGTTAAAATGTGAGAAACATAAATAAATTCAAGAGACAGTCACCTATTCATGGTGGAATGGAACCCAGATGGTAACAGCTGAGAAGAAACTTGCCTCAGAAACTTGATTGCATAAATATCTTTCATGAAGGATTTTCATAATCCTCTGAGTAAGCCAGTGCCCACCACACCACTACCAATAAGTAGTGAATTTGATTTTTCTGTTCCATTTGGTTGGGAAAATCTGGTATTGCCATAGTCCATATACATCTTTTAAACAAGAGCACAGAACATGGCAGTGACTTTTGTAGCTATGGAATTAGTTTAATTCAGACTCCAAAATTAGTCTTACACAATCTTATCATCTCCAGATGCTCCTTTATACTCATAAATCCACTAAAATGTTTATATTGTCCCATGCAAAGGGGTGAATGCCTGCTGTGGATTGTTGCTCCAAGGCAGCAATAACTTACTATGTCTTTTCTGCAGCAAGTTGCAGTGTTTTTTTGAAGTACAATCTATAGACATTTGCTCTTTCCATCACACCTCCCACATTTCCACAAGCCACAACATATTTATGCTTCAAGACATCTTCTGGAACAAATCAGTTTTAGTTTTGAATTAGAATAAAGCATGACATGAGACAGATATAGCTGGGGTTTCTCTTAAGAATAAATTTGTGTGCTTTTAGAACAGAGACCAAGCAAACATCAAGCTTGCATAGACGCCTTAGTTCCAAGCCAAGGAAATAGCTACCATATGTATTAAAAAGTCAGTATCAAACATAATTAGATTAGATATAACACAACTGGGCCCCCAAAGACCACCATCCAATCTTATTCATTCCATCTTTGGGACCAATTATCAAGTTATTATACTGAGTAGTGCTGAGAATCCATCAAGGAAGAGGATCCTATTGTGTTGCCAAACAAAAATGCAGTTCTTGTGTCAAACATCATCCTACTATTTTCTCAGTCAAAGTCAGCCTTGGTAGATAAGATCCCTTCCCTGACTTCATACACGGTTAGCTCTCTACTCTCACCACCATAATCACTTTTGTAGTTCTGAACAAGGGAGATATATTCCAGTTTTCCCTCTGTGGGTAAATAACTTCTCTGCATTTATTTTTTATTATTTTATTTAACAAAATGTTAAAGAAGATAAGGAAAGAAAAAAAACCCAAGAAGAATATGGTGAAGACTGTTGTTAATGCACCCCTCGAAACATTAAAAAAGCATTAATAACTGTTTCATACCTAGCATTAAATATAAGAATGAGATGGACAGCAAACAAAATCTATTTGCTGTATTGCATGCTACTGAGATGCTAGCAAGTCTAGCAAGGAACGTGATACAGCATTTCAAGGTGACTAGAAATCAAGCTTCTCAATGTTTATTCTGACCCTTCTCCTAGCTCAATGGGTAATCTTGGATATAGAACTTAACCTCCTCTGTCCCAGATTTCAGCTGATACCAATTCAGAAGGCTTAAAAGGCCTGTGAAAGGACTGGCACAATCAAGCCTTGGTCCTTTAAATCTTAGTTTATCTAAAAGTGCAGCAGATAATATTCCTATTAATTTTAAAATAATAGATAATATATTCATATAAACACTATTAATTATTGTTAAATGGTTTGAGATCCACCTTTGCAGCAATGGTGAAAGAATCAAAGAGAGCATTTAATGGGAAATTAACTAAACTGAACTACAATTTCTGATTGCTCGTAATGTTCATTTACAGTAGAAATAAATATTAAACAAGTCTCTATTGAATATCCAGAATAAATTTGTGGTTGGTTTAAGTGCTGTTTTTATGTAAATTGGAGAGACGGGGCATCAGATTCAGTTTTTCACTGTATGCTTCACAAAGTCTGAAGCACCAATGTCTAGAGTTTTAAACTACCTTCCTCACTGCAAAGCTTAAATAACCAATCACTCTGCCAATGCATATGCCTTTAAGTCAGTGCTGTGTTGACTCTTTAAATATTTTCCCTTTTTAATATAAACTTTTCAGACAAAAAAATTTCTCTTAGAGAACAAGGACCCTACACAACCAAAATGGAGAGAAGTTACCACTTTCTGTTTTTTCAGTCTCACCTGTTTAAGTACAGCTGACACAGCACAGATGCATGCACTACTCTTGTCTGGGGGATAGCCTGTTTACCAACCTTTTAACAACATACAGTTGAAATCACCTCATTTAGGAATCATGATGGTATTCACTGTTAATGTCAAGCAGAAAAGCCTACCAGCTAGACCAGAAGACTAAAATTCTGTGCCTTGGATTCCACTCCAGGCTATGGAGTCTAAAAAAGAGGCAGGTGGGATTTGCATACATTGATGATTTCAAAATTCTCCTCAGCAGCCATTTCCATAGCTATGCACTTAGACTCAGCCAAAACTAAATCTGGCAATATGGGAGAAATTATTGGACTTTGGTTCATCCTACATCAAAATAGCTGTGTTTCCAAACTGTGACACTAGGAAGTTTGGAAATTAAAGCCTCTATGTGTATACTACAAATCCACCTATAAATTGCCTTTAGGCACAATATACCATACAACTGACCTAACATATACAATACTATTATTGTATTCTTCATAATACTATTATTGTATTCTCCATGCAATACTGTCTGTCTAGAGCTTTATCCCTTCAAACCCAATAAAAGATACCAGAGGAACATTTTTTAGGATCCTTTATTCTTTGCGAATCAAACAATTGCCTGAAGAAGCAACAGATAATGAAGCTTAGTTATTATCTACTATTATTGCACATCTATGAAGGCCCGAGAGAAAAGACCATTGCCTACAGACTCTTGGCTATATTAGGTAAAAAATCATAATGTTACTTGGTTTTGGTTAGGGGTCTGTCATACAGCAGAGTAGATTTTACAAGAAAAAAGTAGAGGAAAGCTACATTTTTTTTTTTCATCAAAACAACAACCAAAAAATACTACAATAGAAAATCTACTTAATAGGTTTTGTCATACTATTTTTATGTTCTAAATTTTCATCACTGCCACTAACTGTCAAGTGAAAGTTCCATGAAATACGATATCTTGCCTAGGCTAAGCTAGGTAGGTCCTATTCCATACCCTTCAGTCATTCATATAACTGTTAGCCTCTGTATAGAGACTACCTTTTTGAAAAAATGCCTCCTTTTGTCTAAAACCATCTTTTATTCTGTTCCCAGCTGCATTTTATTAGTTATTTTAGACAGCACTTTACTGTCACTGGAGAAGTTTCAAGTTTAATCTAAGGCAACTTCTGCATCCCAGCTGAAAAAGTAGCAGCTATGAAAAGTAATTTTCAGTTAGTCACATCATCAGAAGTTGGTTTACATTTACACATTATGAAGTTAAATTACCACTCCAACATGAAACCCAGAAAACTGGAATTCACCTATGGAGAAGGTCTTGCAAAGCAGAAACCTTTTTCAAGTCCTGAGTATGGTCTGTCACATCTGTTTAATACATACAGTTTCCATTATTATTAGAGAGCTGTATGCAAGTACTGATGAGGAACACATGCTTATTACTTCAGTCTCATGAGTAACCAAGTATCATGAACAATCAAACATAGTTTTTGTTTATTACTCTGTGTACATTTGTAATGTAGAAACTTAGTATGTAATGATCTCTACAACATCACAACATTTAACGAGCAAATATTTGAGGAATGGGTTCAACAAACTTCAGTATATGCCAAAACTTTCTCAAACGTTGCATTCTCTAATAAAACAGAGTAAGAAGAGAAGATAGGCAGCAGACTATCATCTGTTTGAATTCACCTGCACTCAATTTGATGTTGAAAATGGTGGTACCTCCAGGTCCATGTGGTTCCTACACATGTTTAACATATTTAACAAACAACTAATTCAAAACAGTGACAAAACCATGCAAAGAACTGTATAGCAAGATGACTCATTTTCTTTTTGTTAAATAGTGCTTTAAAAGCATAAAGTAGCCACTGCTCAACTGACTGAGCAGCAGGGAGAACACTGTAGAGAGGACAAGGAAACAAAACTGCTTTCTGGGCTTCAGACAGAAGAATATTAATATTTTGATAGCTTTTGGGGGGTGTATTTGAGTCCCCATGGTTTGGACATGAAGGAGCTGTAATAAAAAGGAGTAATACTTGATCTTTCATCATTTGGTGTGAAAGACTGGCAAGCTGTCGGTACAGTGCTCATGGGCAAAAGGACCTAAACTGGGGTGGTGGAGTAAAATGAAAATCATGAGCAAGAACTGTAGATACTTTAATAATAATACCAAGAAAATATGAAAGGAAAAACAGAGGTGGTGGGTTAGAAGAAATAAAACAAGGAAGAGAAAATGAAAGGGAATTTTTCCTCACTAATCAAGCCTGTAACCATGAGGCAGGACAAACAGAAACTTAATTCTTTGCTACTTCAAATTCCATTGTTGGACAGAACTAATGATGGACATCTCAGAGGTTATTCAGCCCTAGAAAGAAACCAACCTGGAAAATCATAGAAAAGCTTTTCTACTAAAAGTCACCTGCCAACTAACAGCAGCAGTTGTGTCACGGGAGATTCACAGCTTTTGTTAAATTTTTTAATTTCTCTTAGCAATAATACCTAGAGGGTGTGCCAGCACACAAAAGCTTTTACTATTCCTATAAGCAAAGTGACTTCAAATATAGGAGAAAAAATCTGAGTGCAAATTCTGTTCCTCCATAGTTGTACTGCACTAGCACAGATGCTATATGAAGCTTTATATGTAAAAAGATAGCCGTGCTTTGCAAATTTTTTTAAAAAATCTATTGAATGCATAAAACTATAATAAATCACTCATCACAAGATTAATGATGTCTCCAACATTAGCAAAATGGACAAAATTAAAACTGTTGCTTTTTATTTCTATGTTAAGCTGAAACATGTTCCTTTATTTCAGTCAGGTTTACCTCAGTGATGCAGCTGTAATGTGGAACTGTGGGATATAAGAGCATCTAACACTGTAGAAATCACCCTACCTTTTCTGAGAATTGCATCTGATACTCTGCTAGAGTGGATTTCCATGACAATGAGGCTATGAAATTTTACACCAGCTGGAGATCAGCTCCCATACATCTTTCTTCATGACATGTGACATACACTAGGATTCAGAGATATGCAGAAACAGTGAAAATCAAACAAATAATGAACAAATACATGGTGTGGTTTTTTTCTTTTCATGAAATATTTTTTCCTAATTAAGCTGCAATTTTGGAGGAAAACATTAGGGGTGCATATATTTTAGAAATATTAAAAAATTCGTTATCTCACTACAAAAAAGACCCAGCACATGCTAAATCTTGTAGTGGAATTTTGGGGTGCAAGAGAAAAGTGCCCAAACCATTTGCTTAACAGTAGAAGTGGAAAGTGTGTGATTCTAAGTATTATATTAAAGGGAAGGAACAAAAAAATAGTAATATACTGTTTAAAGTTAATGTACAGAAAACAAAATACAGCCCCCAAAAAATGAGGATGTCGCTTAGCCATGCCTTATTTAGTAAGCCATGCTTCTGAAAAATTTATCAAGAAAGGTATTTTTTCAAAAGAAGGAGTTAAGCAACAAGGCTATTTATGCAGTTTTCTCAGCACTAAATATAGGACTGAAGAGCCTGCAATTTTCAAGGTGATTTGCAATTTCCACTAATTTGTTGAAGGTTTTGTAGCTCAATAATGATACACTTTCATCAGTTATTAGTGAATCAGTGCTATTTGCAGCTTTAATTCAAACACAGTAAATACAAATGCAAATGTGCATGTGAATTTCCATTATCATTTCTAGAGGGTGAAAGAAGGCAAATGATCTTCAGGAGAATGGGGGTGTTTATCATTATTTGCCTAAAATTGGTTAACAGACCCATACTGCTGGAAGTGAACTGAAGATTTGTTGATGAATGCCAATATTTGGGTTGTGAGGAACTACAAATGGTCATTCGGTTCTGGGGTGTTGGCTTTACCTCCCCAAAAACTGAAAATGTTATGGTTTTGTCTACTTTAACAGACACAGTTGTTGGGTCGTCATAAAGATATGGGCTTATTTATTCATCAGCTTCTTGATTTGAGGGAAAAATTTCTGGAAGATTAGGCTCCATGTTAATTCTGGCCTTTTAGTTTCAGTGTCTGAAAATCCTTGACCAAGTCTATAGGCTACATCTATATTGTGAGAATGGATTAAAATGAGACATTAAAAGGGAAGATTTACTTGTATATTAAGGTGTCTGAAAATGTAAGTGAACACTCAGGTAAGTCCACAAGGTGACCATAGAGGTTTCCAATTTGTTGAAGGTGATGTAAAAATTAATGCAAACAGAATTTAATGTCACTGAAATCCCAATCTTTCAAAGCATTTTTGAGCATCTACATCTACAAATCTGATCCAGAGAGCAATAAACTGAATTTGTTTCTGCCAGCTACATGTATAGGATATTTCCTCCTTCCAAACCAAGCTGTTAATTAAAAACAAGACTATCGTTTAAATTAAAGATGGATAACACAGAGGTTTTATTCAATAGCCACTTGATGGCAGTGTCTTGTATAATAAGATTAGACTGTGAAGTTAAAACTTTTCAAAAAAACCTTCAATAACAGTAAAAAGCCAACCCAAATGACACCTTGATTATTGCAGAATATTACCCTCCTAATGAAACTGTTTTTAATGATAGTTTGAAGGTCAGTAACTAAATCAATAAGTAAACCCATAACAATCATGAATTTTAAACTTCAAAAACATTGCTATAAAGGTTATTCCTTTAAAATCAATATATGAAACATTTTTAATACCTGTTATGATTTTGATAGTCATTCTAACATATAACCCTTCAATGATAACTCATGGTTAATTTCTCTGGGAAGAAATAAACTAAAAGAATTCCATGAAGATTTATTAAGAAAGAGTTCATGGGCAGTGATTTAATAAAAATATATGACACTAGTGTTACCAGCACAATATCATTTCTGTAGCATATAACTGTGAGAGTGGTTTATATTTCCTGCCAGCAGAATGATCCACATTCTTTGGTCAGCAAACACAGTCAAATAAACTTAGAAGAGGGAAAGTAGTACATGGAAGGATACAGGTCAAGTTGTAAAGCTTCCTTTCTCTTCCTCTCCTGATTTACTCATCTGTTTGCACTTTAGCCTGGACAGCGAATCCAGACTAACTGTTTAAAAAGAGCTAGATCCCTGAGCTGCATGTGAACGACCAGTTAGGATCTGCCTTTGCCTTCCAAGAGGTCCACATATATGATTGAACCCAACTTTGGACATTTTTATGTTGGTTTGAAAAACATATCATCACCAAGATGTAATGTCTGCTCAGCATGTTAAAAGCACTGGTCAGTAACACAGTGCAATAATGCAGCCTCAAAGACAGCTCTGTAAGGATCATATTCTACCCTTAATTCTTTAGAAAATAATTGTTTGCAGTACCAAACATGTAACTAGTGAAGAAAAGACAACTCTATTATTCCAGTCTTTTAAAAGCAAGGCAAATCCTTAAGACTAAAATCTGTCATTGTCTTGATTTATGACTGGAACTTCCATTGCCAACAACGATTATTCAACATACTGAGTGAAACAGGAAGAAATATTTCAAGAACTAAAATAAACAAAAAGAAAAATCAATGTTCATAATTATCTTTTTGAGTTACAGAAACACTAAATAACACCCTGAGCTAATACAGAATAAATAGCCAGTTTTCCTTTTCAAAATTTGATGGGAAAAACCAACTTCACTGCAAGCACTGGAGTTTTAATTGTCATCCAAACCAATTTTATTTTTCAGTCATATACTTAAACCTCTATAAATATGGTTTATAATGTCCACTAAATGCAGAATCACAAATGTTTTAGCAATGTTTTAATTCTAAAACTGTTACAGTTCTCTTTTTTTTTGTGACTCACAAAATTCATATGGAACAGTCTCAATGATTCAATTGTACTTGACTTTTAAAATAAGATAAATGTCTTAGGATTTTCCAGAAAACTTAAAAAAAAAAATTAAAATGTATATTTCCTGCCCTGCCTCCAACAAAACCACTCTGCATGAAAAGAATCAACATTTAAAACCAAAAATAAATGTAGTTCTCTGATGGTTTTATCAAATAGGATTCAACAATGCAAAGATAGCAGCAGTATCATGAAAAGATATTTTTCTAGTTTTATGCAAACCCTAAGGTATTTAAGTAAAAATTTCTATACTTTTATTGATGTAGCTCACTCAATTTACACTTAGGCCTTAATCACTGTTTTATTTTATACCTAACAAGAAACATGTTACTATAACTGGGACTAGGGTGTGAATAGGGAGGTAGGCAGGGAACTGGACAAAAAGAAACAACTGTAAATTCAATTTTCAAATGTAGCATTACTGTGTTCTTTCCTATGATGAGTATTGCACTATATTAGCCTTCATTTTGATATTTAAAATAAAAAAGGGACAGAAGAATAAGTCTGAAAAAAAGTTATTTCATGTAAACTTACAGAATAAGAATTACATAGGACTGAAGTACTAGCATTATAGCAGAAATTACTTCTCTTCATGCCAAAAAATTAGTACTTAAGCTTCAACCTTAGTGATTTAAACAACTGTATATGATTTATGTACTGATTTTCTTCTGCTAGAGTCCATCAACCAGCTCCTTCTCAAATTAGAAAGCAGCTGGCAGAGGAGAGGTTTCCTTATTTATTAAGGAGCTTCTACATTGGTATTCATTTTTATAGAAGTCCTTTTCATTGTTATAGGCCAAACCTTGTTACTTCACTGTTTGGAAAATATACAAGCAGCATTACCAGGATTGATGGATTCCTGACTAATCTTATAAACAGGAGCTGAGCGTTTACTCATCAGAATATGCACTCTTTCAGCATGGTGGCAGACACATTGAAGTTGTCCTGGAAAGCCTAGTAATGAAGGACATAGAGGACCATTACTGTAGACCATAGTCAAGTAGGCTCGAGAGATGATTATAATGTGTAGGTCACAGAATAGGATCAAGACCAATAAAAGCAAGTAGTTTCAAATTTGAAAACTGAGAAATAGAAAATAGTTTTTTGGCTTTTCAGTTTTCTTGTGCAATTTAATTTTACTCCCAGTGAATTACAAAGCCATAAAACTGACCACTTTAGAATTAATAGCTCAAAGACTGGTCAAATGTTGCAGTAAATGGCACTTTAGTGTTTGCAATGAAATTATGCATTTTGATGGGGGCTGTGCAATAGGTGAGTTGAAAAGTATTTCAAATAAGAGAGTGTAGGTTCTTGCTGCACAGAACTAGCATTCTGGTTAATGGAAGAGAACTACACAGAGAGTAAAATGTACTGGCAGAGAAAAAGTAGGTGCAGCAAGGTGGGAAATACAAGCAATATACAATGACTCAGGTGAAGGTACACTGGAATGGTGGAGAAGTTTATGACTGAGAAGCCTGAGAGTTAACGTGTTAATTTTTAGAAAAATTTCTTTCCTAAAAATGATGACATTTCATGTTGAAGGCCTGAGAAAATATTATTTTATTTTATCTTAACTGTTTACAGTTAATCAGGGTTTTTTTGCATTTGGGGTTTCTGGTTTTGGTTTGGTTTTTATTTGTTTGTTTGATTGCTTGTTTTGGTTTGTTTTGTGTGCATTTGTTTGTTTTATTGGGGTTTGTTTGTTTTCTTTTCTTTTTGGTGGTTTTGGTTTTTGGTATTTTTTGTGTGTGTTTTTGGTTTTCATTTAAATGGATATTAACAAGACCATAAAAATAGTCATTGGTGGAATAAGCATAAAATGCTTGCAAATGTTATGTTAGCTTTGAAGTTTCATATTGCCCTTCTCTTGTCCTGTTAAGCAGTTAATATTTCATATTTAACCAAATTGTTTAGATTTCCACATGCAACCAGTTTCTCTTTTCTAGACAGAATTGATGAGCAGTAACTACAAACGTTAGATGTCCTTGGATATTTCTTCTTAATGTTGCTTCTATTTACTTGCTTTTTCTTTATGTGTTCTTGAAAGAATCTTCTCACTTTGTTAAATGTGAATTGCATAATAATCAGATTGGGGTTTTTTTAATACAAAAAAAAGTATAATAGCAAACTGCACATGAAATTTCATGAGAATATATAAAAATCATCCCTTATTTTGGTATCAGTTATCTACTTATTAACACTTATGTACAATACTGGGAAAATATTTCTATCTTCCCTAGAACAGAACGGGCAAAACCAGAAAATGTGGCAAAGAAACATTCATGATTCTGTAAATTTATTATCAACTGCATCTTTAGCAGGAACACGGAAGGGCATTTAAGATAAGCCATACTTCTTGATCCAACATTTTTTTTCTTTTTAAAATTGATGTAATTCCCAGATTTCCCTTCTTTCTAATTAGAGCCAAAGAAACAAAAGTATCAAATCACATCAAATAAATCATAATGTATGCTTAATGGACAAATATACTTGTTGTTTTTATTCTACTTATTAACGATCTCACCAGACCTATCTTTTCACTTAGAAACTGCTGCTCTAGTTCCAGACTCTACTTTTGCAGTGTATTTTACTATTTGTATCTTCATAAACACTGTGACAAAAATCTTGCAGTATGGTTTGTATCAGTGATGATTCATTTGAAATTTGATAACATTCTCTTAGTTTCTTTGTGCTATCTGATAAAATGTGCATGGATAGTAAATGTGCTACAAACGGAAGAGTGATATTTTAATATAAATGTGAAACTTGTCCCATATGCCTTTGTTGCTCTAAGTGTATTGGCAAACTAGTTTATTCTACCAAAGATCATAACTCACAAAAATTTGTAAATAACATAGTCATCTTTAAGGAGGAAAAAAAAGAAATTCCCAGGGAATAAAAATTATATCAGATCAAATTTGTCTCCCTCTTTTTTTTTCTCTCTCTTTTTTTTTTTTTTTTTTTTTATTTTTTTTTTCCCTTCCTCTTTT
>JAAGNO010013667.1:16353-86303 GCA_033439905.1 Ceryle rudis | reverse complement strand
AAAGGAACAAAGTTTATACTCCCAGAGGAGGTAATGTAGCACAAGCCTTTCACAGCTAAGGCGAAGCAAAGCAAAGCCCCGGACGCGAAGAGAAGCGAAGCGAAGAGAAGCAAAGCAAAGCCCTGGACACGAAGAGAAGCCCTCACGGAGCTGTCAGAACCCTGGATGGGAGAAGTGAACTGAAGCGAAGCAAAGCCCTTGTGGGGCTGTTGCAACTCTGGATGTGAACAGAAGCGAAGTGAAGCAAAGCCCTGGACGCGAACAGAAGCGAAGCCCTCCTGGGGCCATCGCAACCCTGGATGCGAAGAGAAGCGAAGCCCACACGGGGCCATCGCAACCATAGACGTGAAGAGAAGCGAAGCGAAGCCCTCGTGGGGCTGTTGAAATCCTGGCCATGAAGAGAAGCGAAGCCCACACGGGGCCATCGCAACCCTGGACATGAAAAGAAGTGAAGCGAAGCCCAGCCAAGCCCTGGATGTCAAGAAAAGCAAAGTCCTTGCGACCCTGGAGGGGAAGAGAAGCGAAGCGAAGCCCTCACGGGGCCATCGCAACCCTGGACATGAAAAGAAGTGAAGCGAAGCCCACACGGGGCCATCGCAACCCTGGAGGGGAAGAGAAGCGAAGCGAAGCCCACACGGGGCCATCGCAAGCCTGGAGGTGAAGAGAAGCGAAGCGAAGCCCACACGGGGCCATCACAACCCTGGAGGGGAAGAGAAGCGAAGCGAAGCCCTCATGGGGCCATTGCAACCCTGGAGGGGAAGAGAAGTGAAGCGAAGCCCTCATGGGGCCATTGCAACCCTGGAGGGGAAGAGAAGTGAAGCGAAGCCCTCATGGGGCCATCACAACCCTGGCCACAAAGAGAAGCGAAGCCGGAACTGGAGGCGGGAAGAGGATCCGGCTGCCGAGCTGCTTCGGGCACCATCCAGGCGCAGAGCCCCACGTGCCACCGTCCCCCCCACCCCGTGACAACCTCCACCGAGGGGCTTCAAGCCGGCAGCAGCCGCCTCACGGCTTCAATTGGCGGCCGATTTCTTTCCGCTTCCGCTTCCTCCAGCCGCGCTCCGGGGTTTGAAGGGTGGTTCCGTGCCCCGCAGAAGCCGGGCGAGCGTGCGGACCCTAACGAACTGGACGCTAATTAGCGCTCTGATGAAAGAGGGCGGCTTTTTCCCCTCACCGCTGACTGACGGAAGCCTGACGGCCCTAAGGGCCTTTTCCCGCCATTTCGTCGCTCCTCGGGGCTCGCAGCGGCCTCCTCAGGCCTCTTTTGACGCCTCCTCAGCGGGTGGCGTCAAGCCGGGGACACGGAAGCCCCTCGGGGGGGGGACAGGGGCACCGTGGGGGGGGGGGTTCGAGGCGGGACGAGCCACCGCGGCTGGGCTGTGGTTGGGACACGGGTCGGGGCCGGGCTCCGGCTGCTTCCCCTGGGGGGGGGGGGAAATGGTGGTAAGATTTTCCTTCTTTAGACTCATGAAGCATTTTAGATACTCATGCTATTTTTTCCCTAAAGGGTGTGCACGTGCATGTGAGACAAGAAGTCCAGTTGAATGTCAGAGACCAATCCTGGTTATGTCAGTTTTAGTCTTGCAATGTGGTCAGGAAATTGCATTCCTAAAGGGCAGAAGGATGTGAAGAGAGGAAGCCATTAGCTGTGCCCGAGGGAAGGACACAGCTGTTCTCCACCTGCACCAGGTGCCCCATGGTGTCTCCATAAGGGGAGAGCTCTTCCACCCTTTCCATCAGCAGGTTGCCTTAGCTTGTTGGAACAAGGTGTCCTCAGAGTGCTGCAAAACCAGAGTCAAAGGAAAATGGTGAGTGAAGAACACTTAATACTTCTAAATTACTTTCACTACTGTATTGTTAATTTGTCAACAAAACGTATTTGGAACAAATCCTGGAGATTTTAATTGCTCAAGGTGATCACCTTGGTTAAGTCACTGGGGAGGATTCACCTAGGAGAAGCATATGGCAATGTGGTGATTGCAACCCACCACTTGTAGGTGTGAAATAATTCTTGTGTGTAAAACATTTCTTACTTTCCTTTGGGTGCTACTATCAAAGTCACCACCATAAATTCAGTGGACACAGGTTGATCTTTCTGGTGTGTTACTGCTTGTTATAAAGAGGTGTGTAGGAGGGCCAACAAACTTGCAACACTATAGAGCATATGCCTTTAAGGATTGGCACTGTAGATAAGAGGGAGGGAAATTAGCAACTGATTAATGAACTGTCAGTGTACCTGTCAGTAAGGAAAACAAAACCCAGGTGTCTACATTCACAAGATGATCCCATTTCTGGAAGTATGAGCAACTTTGCCAATACATGTGCAAGTAAGATGGGGTCTGGTCTCCTGTGTTGCAAAGTTTGTACAGCTGTAGAACACATTTTGACCAAAGTCTCTGAGAGACTTGACAAGTAAGAGAAGATGTTTAATGTACTGCCTTAAACAGTGGACAACACTAGATATATAGTTTGAGAGGTAGGACATAAGCCATAAAAACAGATGGATAAATACATTTGCAGAGAGACATCCTAAGCTTCATCATTTTTTAACTGACGGCCACTTGGCAAGCTGTTGATCTCAATTTTATTTTCTTTTGTGAAAAGCGTGAAAACTCATCTCAGTTTTCACTTGCTGTAAACTAGCATTGTTCTGTGAAAGCCAGAGGGTCTCAAGCAATTTACAGCAGCTGAGGATCTGTGTTTTAAAAGAGACAAGCTCACAGTGCCTTGCAGCGAAGAATAAAACTGTCAGCAATCTCCACTTCTTCCTGCAAGGGCTGTGCTGTTGTGAAATACACTGGAGCACCGGTGATCCTGACCCATACTTGCTTTGGCTAGTGTGGAAACGAGGCGGCTGAGGTATTCCAGCTTTTCACCTTTATCAGTGCCCTGGCCATTTTACAAAATGTATCTCAGTGAATGTGGTTATCCCAAGGCAATAGCACAACCATCTGAGCCCTGCCCTGTGCTCTCTGCCTGAACCAGTGTACCAGAGACACCTCACCTGGAAGTCAGTCTTGCAATGATGGAAATTTATTTTTAGATAATTAAATGCATGTTTCAGGCAGCAGTCCTGGTATCCTCAGGAGCTAGCTTCTGATTTAATGTGCGTAGTCCCAGCTAGAGAACCCTTGCTTAGGAAAGTCCCCTCCCTATAGGCATCTTGCCATACACAGACAACTTTTTGTTGCTTTTTTTACATCAAGCATTTTATAAAATGTAGTATGCATGAGAAAGGAAGAGAGATGAAAGCAGAATTGTCAAGAAGGGGGAGGTCCTCAAAGCCCCCATGATGACGTAGGGGGGAATTTGCAAGGTCACGTTGAACCTACTTAAAAATGTGCTGATGTAGAGAGGATGACGGGAACTCTCGGAGCCAACTGGGAATTGAGTCACTTGTCCTTGCCTGCTGCTGCCTCCGCCTGTGACTAATATTTGCGGCTCACCTTTTTCTTCTTTAAGCAGCTGATGCAACTGATGCTGACTCAACTCCAGGGGATGAAAGTGTAAGCCAGATTGAAGCCAGAGGTGATCTTGTTTCCATGCATAGGGTTTTATTTTTCATTGTTTGATTAGGATCACAGCCACATCAAAAGCATTTCAGAAAAATAGAAGGCACAGTTTTTGCCCTTTGTGAAAGGCCTTTAGGAATTTTAGCTCTACCTGTGGTGGGGAGAGGTGATAAAGTTTACAACTAGACCAGCCAATTCATTTCACTTTCCTTCAGCTCCACCTCCCTCCCTATTCCCACACTTGTCTGAGCTTTTTTGTAGGAAAAAGATAGGGGAAGGTGACTGTGACAGATGAAAGTGGTGTTAGTTATGTCAGCTGCTGTTGGAAATGGAGCTGAGGAATCCACCTACTAAGAAATATTGCCAGAAAATAATCTGTCCCAAAGAGTTACTGCAGTCTCTGCACAGGGCACCTGAAGAAGCTTTTGAAGGGCGTCTTTTTTCTTATTACAGTCATATTTTTCAGGTTCACAAGGTGAGCACTGTATATGGGATGCAGCTGCCTACAGTGATTAATGGCTCTTTCTGCTAAAAGTTCCTCTGCAGATCCTTTGGCATTTCATGTATTCAACAAAGCTTATTTCCACTTAACTGCAGCCTCTCTTGGTGACTCAACATCCATTTGGACCCTTATAAAGTATATCTGCATGCTAGTTAATCTCTGCTGCTGTCAAGGGGTCTATGCAGCCTGCTGCCTCTTCCTTTTCCCCTGCCCTGGGTTTAAGACGATAACTTCTTACTAAGGCAGACTAGCTACATCAGCCTACAAAATCTGCCATTGAAAATAAAACACTGAAAGTCAATTCCTCTGAAGCACTTGTTTGTTTTCATTTTAAAGATGAAGTGGAATTTGCCTGTTTGTTACCATGCTTTGTAAGTTCCTTAAAGAGATATCTTTCCCCTTTACAGGTACCTAAAGTGCTTTGCAGGTGGCAGTGAGGTTGCATGGTTTAACATAGTGGCATCTTCAATGTGATCTGTTGAACAGCAGCAGCAGTTTGCAAAGGGGAGTCACAGAAGCAAGTGCAAGGAAGAGGCAGAGCCCAGTGCAGAGCAAGAGACAGGAAGAGTTTCTCTGTGGTGTGAGGTATCTCTGGCAGTGGCTGTTACAAAGCTGCAGAACTTTGCAGGAGAAGCTTTAAAGCTACAAAGGATGTCCTTCATCTGTTCTCTCTCAAATGTTCCTTCTGTAGTGCTTTCTGCCCCTGCTGCTCTGACTGTAGTTGAAGGTATGAATACTGGAAAGGAGAGGGGCTCTTCAGGACATCAGTGTAGAGATGCCTTTTGAAAAAGAAACAGTAGTTGAAACTAAGGGTGCAGGAAGGTGTCTTGTGGTTGGTAAGAGGGCGATCCTCTCTGGTGGGGGGTGGTGAAGATGGCAGCTTGGACATCAATAGTGGCACCTCCTGGTCACTACAAAGTCTCTGCACCAACATAGTTGTCAAGAGGTAACTAAGATGCTCAGTCATCCTTTGTATTCACACACCACTGTCCCCACCCCAGTCATGGGGTTTGCCCTCTTGGTGTCACCAGCAGGGTAACAGAAAACCAGAGCTAAAGATTTCCTTCCCTTCCTGTGTATGCAACTCTTCCACCCCATCTTGTGGGCGTTCTTCTTTCCTTTCTGACTGTCCCTCCTGCCTGTTCTGCAGCCACTGAAGTATGTGCTGGATTATGCAGTTAGCCATTTTTTGCCATTTTTGCCAGTATTATTTCAAGGCATTGCCACACTTCCCTGTGCTTAATTCTCTAATAATTTGGAATTCACCACAACAGCACTGCCTGCCCACTCATGCTTTCTTTTACTTCTAAGTTGCTCTCCTCCTTCTAAGAACTCTCTCTGGATTGCTCCAGGCTAAGTCCTCTGTCTCACTTTGCTTCAGGCCATCTCTCTGACTTGTCACACAGCTTGATTTTCATGAGAGGTCTGTCTTCTCTGAATCCCATGCCATCCTGTGTCCTGTGTGTTCCAACCTCAACTGAAGCATGTTTCCCCACTTCTGCTTCCTCATTCACTACTTCTCCCTTTGGTCACTACTACTAGAATCACTAATACATTGCATCTGTTTCAATATGTTGATGCAGTTACCGATCTTGGTAAAAGCAGTGTGTGTGTGTGTGTGTACACAATGGTTGCATTTAACTGTATAAAGCAGCTTCTGATAGTTTCTTCAAAAGCATGTGATGAAGAGATAATGAGTTTGGTGCAAAATTGCCTTTGGTGCTATTAAGGCTGGGAAGGAAACTATAGTCTGTCCTACCTCTTTTGCTCTAACTTTTGACCCTCTGTACACCCTTGAGGACAGGTGTACCCTAGACATGTTCTTGCAATGCAGCCCAGCCTCCATTTGGAGGTGATTGCTAAGCTGACACTGCCCAAAAAGTTTGAGCTTGCACATCCATTGTCTTTGCTTCAGAATACGGAGTGAATTAATTGTAAACTGTAACATGCCCAAATGTTCAGTGAACTTGTATTTTTTTTTTAAATTAACTTGCATCCCCACTGTCTTCCCAGTCTGGCACTATGGGCAATTCAAGTGAAAGTGAGTAACACATGGGCACTGAACACAGTGGCTATTTGGAGACAGAAGATGACATATTCCAGGAGCATTAGTACTTCAAGACACAGACTTGACATGTTAGAGTACAGCTCTGAACTCTTGCAACTTTTAAGGATGGCTAAGATGGGAGTTTGGTGACAGATAACTAGGATGAAGAAGCTTAACACTCAGATTGAGATCCAAGTTCACGTCAAATGCAGATTCTTTTGATCTAGAGTTTAATTTGTAGTATTTGTTGTGGTTTGATGATACTTTGGAGATCTCTCCTGGAAATGAGCTTTACCACCGTGTTTGCATTAGTATGTATCTCTTCTGCACAAGCGCAGCAGACACGCTCCTGTGTTGGATATTTGTATGGCAGGGGAGCCAAAGGAAGGTAAGACAAAGCTGTTCAGTCTGAGGGAACTTAGAGCAGAACAGAAAAGTCCTTCTGTCTTTTTCAAATTCCACTTTACAGACTACAGTGCCTCTGTGTGCTGCTGGTGGTGGTGGCATGGCCAGAGGAGAAGTGGTGAGAAACATTTCCTCCTGCTTCTTTCACTTCTGTACAGAGAAGCCTGAGAATGAACCAGACAAAAATGAGATTTATTTTAAAACACTTGGCAGACTTTGAAACCACAGAGTGCCTTTTCTATGTGCATGCACCTTTTCAGAGGTCATTGCTGTGCAAACGGGAGGTATTGTTCATGCAAAACAGGATGGTAATTTCAGCTCAATGGCTGGAATTCACATAACTGTCAAACTAAAGGAGTATGGAGCACAGGCAAAGGGGTTTCAGAAGGTCAAATCTGGAAGCAAACACCACTACGTGCTTCAGGCGTTAAGCTGTGAATCATGAATGTCAAACACTTGAAGGTATCAGTGTAGCATGCTATTTATCACAAAACAAACAACTTAACTAACCGAACGCATTTATAGAGGTCTCGTTTTCTCATGCTTGGCTTCCAGGCAGATGCAGAACTACCTGTGTAAGGAAGGGCTCTTTTCCTACAGGACAGAGAGACTTGAAATGGCTAACACTGAATGCAGGTATTATTCTAGAGGTTCTCTGTAATGAAACCACAAGCATTCTCCACAGTCATCTCTTGAGAGTGTGTTTACTCTCACAGTGCACCTGAGAGACAAATAAAGAAACTCGTATTAAGGTGAAAAGAAGCCCCGTTGTGCTGACATAGAGCAGATCAGCTTCATGCGTGTTGCCTGCTGCGGCACAGATCGAAGACAAAGAGCAGAAACAGGTCCCAGCATACCTGCACATGCACACACTCCCCAAAATCTCATACCATAAGGTCCCCAGAGCTTCTGTGCACTAGGTATGGCTTGCAGTGTCATCTAGGCATATGTTTTCTGGTGTAGCTATTCTGTGATAGGGTTAAGTCTTCTCCAGCTGGCTCCCTCTAGGTTACCACAAAGCATTGCTTGGTCACATTGAGAACCCTGTTGAATAATGTTAAAAATAAGAGAAGTACTGGGCTGGGTTAGCTCCTAGGTGGTGAACATTGCTCTTTATGATCCTGCTGGAGCCTCCCAAGAGTTTCTGATTTTGGGGGGTGGGGAGCAGAATCTGCACCATAGCTGGAGTGTTGTGGCAGCCAGGAGGGGCTGTGGGAAATCTGAGGATGCTGGGTCTCCCTGCAAGGACCAGTCCTCCCACTGTGGTGGCTATGCTGGTTGTCAGTCCTGCAGGGGACAGACAGCCTCCCCCCACCTGCCCCACTGCTGCTGGAGGTGGCCATTAGACCTCTGTTCAGGTCCCTCTCTTCTCTAAAGCATCCCTTGTGTTGCTATGATTTGAAAGTCATCTCCAAACACAAGGTTGTGTGATTAGCGTGTCTTTCAAACCCAAGTGTGTATCTTAATCAGTCTGATTTACTATCTGATTCAGCACATTAGCTGCAGACTGTGCAGCTTCCCAAGCTCCATGGTGTAATGAATATGTATACATTCAACAGTTGCAATTAGCAGGCAGCCACTGCTGGGGAAAACAAACAACTAAGGGTCTAATCCTTCCCTTCCCATAGTGACTTCAGTGGGACATTAGTTTAAATGCAAGCCCTTGTATTGGCTCTACAAAGCACTGGCTAATAGGCCTTAATGTTTCAAAAATCTATTTAAGAAGCAAGGTTTGGGTCAATTCTAATTTTACCTGAACCAGTTTACCTAGTCCTCTGTGACCCAGGCAGGGAAATTGAGAGTACAGAGCACGTACAGTACAGTACCTGTGTCAGTGTTTGTTTCAGGACTGACCATTTGGGTAAGCTGTCTCCTCTTGCTGAAAGAAATGGAATTAATTATCAAACTTCAAGAAGGTAAAAGGGTTAAGCCTTCCCTTCGGGATTCCCAGCAGATAGGTTCAGCATTATGCAATTGTCATGAGAATTTATGAGGCAGAAGCTACTGGAGTAGCTAGGAAAAATATGCACAGTTAAAATTACATTTCTGTTCTTGTCCTTCAGCTTAACCCCTTGGTGGACCATAAGCTGAAATGTTTCTGGGCTTGTGGGCTTATTTTATTTTGGTTTTCCCCAGAGGCTTTTCAGATAGCCTTAAAAAAGTTGAAGCTATGATTGGTATATTCAAACCCGGGGTTTAAGTTTTTCTCACAGTCAACATAGTGATTTGCAAATAAATACTTTCATGTAGTTCTTTCATAAAAAATAATTTATATTTAATATAAATCTGTCAAGCATTCAAAATCATATGTGAAGTAATTTAGAATGCTTACAGAGTTGTAGAACATAGTGCTTTATTGCCTTCAGAAGCATAAAGCAAGGGCCTGACCTGCAGCGATAGAAATCTGAGCTCAACCTTACCCAAAGCTGAAAGAGATAAAGGGATCCTCTTGCTGTGTACATACAGGAAAGGAGACTGAGTTGCACCACTGCATGTGTCTGCTTGCTCTCCTCATGTGGCCCTTCCTCTTCTCTTCCACCACACCAGGCCCTCTGAAAGCTGTGCATGGATTTGGGTTATTGAAATTTTGAGAGGCTGCTGACCTCTTGACTAACATAACTGTAAGTGCTTGTCCCTGCATCAAAATTATGTTTCCATTTCACCTTTTATTCAGCCTAAACCAAACCACCACCATCCCTGTGTGAGTAGGTCATGACAGCTCACCAAACAGAAGTGGCAATGAGTTACAGAGCAGTCACTCATCTGATCTAACCCTCCTTCCTAGATGCATCTTCAGTAGCATCCCTTGTTGCCAGCTCCCTGCTATGTACCTGTCTGCTTCTGTAGGATCTTTCTAAAGTCTATACTGGGGCGTTGTCTCCATAATGCATATAGCAACCGTGCCTTTTCTTTTATACGTGCAAAGTCCATAGCACTCACAGAAGCAAAATGGTGCTTTTCCTTCCAGAACAGAAGCTGCTAAGTGCGGGCCAAGTAAAAGTTTCTTTTCAAAGTGTGGGACCAACTTCCTTTCCTTTCCCTTGGAGAGATATTAAGTGTTTCAAAAACCCCTTGGTGTTCCAGGAAAAGGGAGAATGGGTGGCTCTTCACAGCATTTTAACACATCTAAACATGACCAAACAGAAGAGAAGTAATACAAATGCTCACCTCTCCTAGATATCCCATTTGCCTCCAAACTTTCCAACAAAACTATATATGCTCTTACCAAATCTCCTCCGTAAAAATTCAAGGAGGACAGTTTAGCTTTTGCAAAGCTAGATAGTGACAAGGATACTTTCTTCTTAACTATTATATTAGCCTCCCTGTATAGTATGTGCTAACTCTGTAGAGGCTTCTAATTCACACTGCTTGCATTTATTTATTTATTTCCATAAAAAGGGAATAGATACATCTGTTTAAAAACAGCTGTATTAATTTTCTACCTGAGTTTTGTGTCATTTTGCTGATGCACAGATGGAGTGGGTGGGAATCTGCCTATGTATTGTTTGGAAGTAAGCATGGGACAAGCACTTCAGGGCCAATCCTGATGCCTGCTGCAGTGCATCGGTGCCATTTCTGTGGGTGTACACAAAGGCTGGGAAGCAACCAGCTCACTCTCTGTTGGGATCTGCCTTTAGTGATATGTGGACCTGTCTGTATCACTGGGTCTCTGCACCTTGTCATGAACTGCTGGAAGACATTCTGGGGTCATGTTCAACCTCAGAAAAGGGCAGGTGGAAAATTGGCCAGTGGAAAAAAATAGGGTCAAAGCTGAGTCAAAAGCTTGGCTGGAAGGAGAAGGAACAGAGCATTGAAATGGATGCACAGATGGACGTTGCACTCTAAAATTCTGACCTGGCATTCCACTAATTATAATAGCTGTATCTGTATTCACACCCAGTGTTGCGTATTAGATCTACTTGTGCCAGGCTGCTGGTAGGACAGCAGAAGGAATTTCTTCGCCCTGCTTCAAGAATTGGCTTACTTTTAGCTTAAAGAAATGTGGTTTGTGGAAAAGAATATATTGAAATGAATATATGAAATTAATTTCTGAAGGTCAGAGGGAGAGAGGGAAAAGGTTTGGCTAATGAATACAGTTTAAGGAGAGTTATTTGGTAGATGCAGACTCCTGGTCAATTTGTGCTCTCAAGTAGCTGCTGAGATGTTGACTGGAGGGAAGAGAGAGAAAGGAGAGGAAAGGAACATAGCTTCATGATTGTGCATAAAAATAACATTAAAGTTGTCCTATGACCCTCTCTTATCTATCTCTTCCACAATAAAAGTCTGAGTGATTTGCAAAATCTTTACAAAATGAGCCTACCTGGTTTGAATATTGGGAAGCGCAGTGTGACAGGCTCTTAATGGCAGTAGGCACCATGTGTAACTGTTGCTGTTCTATGTGTATGTGCTGTGCATACGTACGGTCAGCAATGAAACGTTTATGGGAAATGAATGAAAAGCAGTCCATGAACCTGCTTCTTTTTTACTTTTTCTCTGTATGATGCAAATGAATTTTTGTATAATGTGCACATACATCATAAGTCTAAGAAATAATCAACTGGAGTATTTGAGGGCTGTTTGTGGATTGCTTGCCCAATTCCCTGAGATGCGTCTTGCTAATTTTATTCTCACTTTAGGAAGAACAATGATTTTTGTTGCTTGAAAATAAGAGAAAACTCAGCACCTAGACAATACAGTTGTTTCTAAACAAGCACATTTGCAAATGCAATGTAGAGGGAACCTCAAAATGAATACTTTTCAATTCTGACAGTATTTCTGAATATGAATTCTGATGTCAGAGTTGAGTATGTTGGGCAGGGACTGGACTGACTGTCTCAGAGGTCTTCCTTACAGTTGTAAGGTGGTTTGTTACTGAGGAGCAGAGCAATCCACATCCCTGGGTTCCAGGTGGTTGTGGAGCCAACCTCTGGGGTTGACTAAGAGAGGCATGATATTCTGGGCAGCTACAGGAAAGGGCAGCCCCAAGGGGAGCCTTGGGTAGTTATCAATGGCTTGCTCTGTCTTCTGGTCTTTGCATGGTCCCTTCTGGGCATTAACACCACTCTTACTAAGCGGTGCATCCTATTCCTCCTTATGACCAGCTCTGCACTGTGACTCACTTGGGCTAACATGGAGTTCCCCTACCATTCTCTGAAAGGACATTTTATCTTTCTTTTATGATGAGCAGCAGCAGAAGTACTGCCACTCTTTCTTGGTACAGAACAAGTGGTTCTCCCTGGGAAAGTCAGTCAGTATAATCCTTTTCACCTTTAAGGAAAACAGGACCCCAGAGGCAGTACGTGACTTGCCCAGGCTGGTGTGGCAAATCTATAGTGGCACTTGGCATCTGCAAGAGCTGAGCTCCTGGTTGTTTCTTCTCACCACTGATTTGTGTGATCCATCAGCAGGGCCTGACGCACTGCATCAGAGTAGTTGTTACCTAAGCCTGCATGGCTGGCTGCTCTCCATGCTTCTGCATGCTCCCTGTGCATACATATCGACTGACGAATGCACACCCTGTTGAGTGTTATTGCTTTCTTAATGTGCTGCAATTTTTCCCCCAATATCCTAACTGAGAATGATCGTTGCTGTTGAATATCCTTTCTCCATTTGCCACAACCCGTGTTTATTTACAAGAGCACATTTTGCATCAGCTGTCTCTCTGTTCTCACTGAAATTGAAGTTTCAAGTTGATAGAACAATAAAAGATATAAATTAGCTATTATAATTAACTGAATGGCATGAGTGAGCTTTCAAATACCAGACTCCGAATTACAGAATACACACACGAGAGCTTACGCATCTCTGCCCTTCTGTCTGTGCTGGGATAAGGCACTGCCTCCATCCTGATCTCAGCCCAGCAGGCAGCATTTCATGCCTCAGTCCCAGCTGGTGCCAGCCTATGAATGCAGAAGGTGAGGGCTCGCCCACTCTAACCATCTTTTATTGCTCTCCTGCACAATCTTTGTTGGACCTCATGAGCAGGCCCAGAAGCAGAGGAGGAGGGAGAAATGCCATTTCCTTGGAAAAGGAGTGTTATTTCCCAGCCTGTACAGCTTTGGAGAGAAATCCTGGCAGCCACTGAGGTTTATCTGCTGGGCCTTTCTATGGGTAGACAGGAGACCTCATTTTTCTTCTGGAGGGGATGGGGCAATTTTCTGCCACAGTCCCTTGCAACTTTTCACCTGGAGCTATGCCACCCAGCTACACCAGATGTTTGCCCACACCATGTTCAGCATCCAAAGTCTGGTCATGAACATCATGCATTACTTTCCTATATGGTCTCCTGCAAGCCTCACTTCTCCACATCTATTTGATGTGTTGGTTTGAAGGAGCTGAGCTGGGCCTCCATGGGTCAATGGCAATGTTTAACCTCCCTGCAAGCTGCTGGCGTGTCTGTAGTTAGTTGAGCCCTTTGTCATTTTGACAGCAGGTGATTCCACACGGGCAGACACAAGAGCATTGCTCATTTTTAGGTGAGGGCAGTCAATAAGCCTCTAGAAGGAGAGTTAAAACTTATGTATTGCTCAAGTTGCGGACTAAAGAAAATCAGAGGCAGGAGGTTTGACTGATTACAGCCAAAGGAAAGTTTATGTCGACAGGCAACGTATATCCCCAGATCAGGAGTGTAGTTGAGGAAGGATGCTGTGCTTAGCAGCTGAATCCATGTGGTGAGGCTCTACAGGTGTTGGGACAGCTTGTTAACAGCAGGAAGCAGAGAGAGCGAGCCCTTTTGTAGCTCATTAAAACCCTGGGTGGATATATAAACTTAGTTTTGTGCTCCTTCTTGCACCTGTTTTTGGGCTTTAAAATACATGAACTGTATTCAAATCCATGTATCTGGAATCTTCCTTTATTTCTGCCTTAACTCTAGTCTTTTTGCTCTAAGACGTTGTCATGGTAATGGACCCACAACTAAGATCTCCATGTCTAGATGTAAGGCAACTCTTACAAAAACAAAAAACTGTTCCTTTGCCCCTCCAGCCAAGCCAACACCATTTTCTAGGGTGCCTGTGGAACTGGAGAGGTTTCTTGACAAAGCATCATAGTTATAAGTTTAGAAGTGATAATTCATGAATGGATATTACAGTTGAAGAGTGGTTTCTCAGTGTACAGTGTGGACATGGAAATAGAGCATGAACTTTCGGCACAGTCCAGAAAGATCAGAAGACAATTCAGCCAGTCCAAATCTTTCACAGAGCAGCTATCACTTCTGATAAGATTTTGGTTTTGAGAAAATCTGACACATTTATTATACAACTGTTTTCTATGATCCTGCATTATATTATTGTTTTATATTAGTATTTTGGACTGTAATGTTTTGACATTATTTTTTACTGGAGAAAACAACTAGCAAAACAAAGTGTTCTGAAGGCTCCAAACTGATTTTTTTTTTTTTCATTTTTGCATCTTTTTTTCATCATGGCAAATCTGAGAGTACAGCTTTTTAGAAGAAAAAAGCACTCTTCATATATTGGAATTCCTGACCAGGGCTACTGTAAGATTGTATTACATGAACCCTCAAAGGATTAACAACCATTTAAATCAAAGATGACTGAATAAATGGCAATGAATAATTTATTCAATTATGTTCTTTTCTACTTTCTTTTTACCAGTTTGTCTGCTAATAGATTGTGACTAATTTAGTTGCTGTTTGAAATATTTTACAAATAGTTTCCTAAATTATCTGATTAGGAAAAAAATTTATCAAATTTAACAGAATGTGTAATCATGATACAGAATTTAAAAGGGAGTTTTATGGTATCATAGGATGTTGATATTCTTGAACTGCTTTTTGCAAAAAGGAAAATAATATCTGAAACCCACAGGTGCTTGAAATGATTTCAATTTCTACATTTACTGTTTTCATAGCTATTTTTATATATAACCCCCCCCCCCAGTATGTAAGAGAGTCTCAAGCCATAGGTAGGTGTTCAAAAACAAATCATGGGGTGCATTTGATATTCAAATTTCCTTGAATTTTATTTGCATTCATAAGACATATAGCCTGTGTTCATTCTCTGATTGGATGATCTCAGCCTTCTAGATTATTTTATGTGACTACTCAATTACATTTTGAATCCCAGCTTCCAACAACATCCTAGAAGTCAATATTTCAAGGAAAACTTCTTCCCTAAAGCCACTCACAGGTTTTTTTTACTGTAAGTAGAAGTGGATAAAGGTTTTATTTTAATATGTTTGGTCTGAAAAGATTTTGAATTTCAGTTTTGCATGTTGCAATTCCTGAATAAAGTCAAAGGTGCTTATTTTGGAAAGGCACACAGTAGTATTTACCCATGTTTTAACTGACTTCACCCAGGCCAGTCTTGACCATTCTTTACATGTCTGTCCATTAAAGAAGGAGACTTTTTGTTTTGCTTTGAAGCATGGGTTGTTTTTTTGGACAAACTGTGCTTGCTCACTTCATTATACTGGAGAACCTCTTTCAAGCTTTTCCTTCATCACAGTGAATTCACCCACATCAGGGATAAGCCCTGCTGTGCCACTAGCCGTGGTGATAGGGAACACTGTCTTGTTCTCCAGTTTGCCCCAGCAACACAGGGCTGTGTCCCACTGCGGTGGGAGGTGCATGTTAAATTAAAATGTATATTAGCAAATAGCTGTGAAGAGGAAAGAAAACTGGCTTCCTCTATAATTCAACAGGGAACCAGTGCTATAGTGCTTTGCTTGCTGGGGCTTGTGTGGGGGTTAGCAGGCAGAGGGGTGTCAGTGAACGCAGCAGTAGTGAGGAACATGCTTTGTGCAAGGTGGTCGGCAGCATTTGGCGTGTCACTGTGTGGTAGACGTGTGGTGACACCATGCTGCTAGCCAAAGAGTTAAAATCTTTGTGATGAGGAGGTGAGAGATAAAAGATGGTTTGCTATGCTTCATGTATTATGGCTGTGATTGACAGGTAGAGCAATACTGATTTCTTAATGCCTGTTTCATATGTTTCTTTTGAGCAGCAAGGAGTCTCTCCTTGAAGCTATGTGATATTGATCCAACAAGGCCTGTAACTTCTGTGTCTGAAAACTCATCATGTGCATGAATAATTTGCTGAATGTATGCAGATTTCAACATGTGTTCACAGCAAAGCATAATTTGCACCACCGAAAACTGGCTGGGAGTGGAGGAGTCTGGGCATTTCAGACACTGATCTGAGATGTTTTGAAAATGCTGTCCCCTGCCTTGTAGCTTCATGTTTCCATAAATAGGTGAAAATGCTGATGAGGAAGGTTTCTAAGGATTTATCTTGCTTCCTAAGTTTGGTTGCATGAAACAGGATTGCATTTTAACTGTGTACACAGAATTTTGATTAAATGGCTAACTTAGCATTACTTTAAAATGTAATTTTAATTGGGGCTTTGCTAGAAGCTAGAATAATTTTTCGTTCTTTCTCCATCAACGCTGACATAGGTTGAAACTCCCTTCTGTATTGCTGTAGCCTATTCTTGCACAGCTGACAACATTAGCATGAATCACCAGTGAACACAGATAAGCTACAGTGTCCCTCCCAAACATAACTCCACTGCTCCTGTGCCTACAATACTTTTGTGTCACTTGTTATCCTCCTTCTGCCCAGCTTGACTCTACTCTCTGAAATAGAAATGTTTTCCCGGTGAAGACAACTCAGTCGGTTTTCTGAGCACAGTTTGCCTGCAGCAGTCATGGGATTGTGCCCACAGAAGGCTTTCCCCCTCAGGAAGGGCAGGAGGTGCCCCAGGGGCAGGGCTGAGACAAGGACCAGAGCCAGCATAATGCCAGGAAAAAGCCTTCACAGAGCATCTTGAGTGCAAAGTGTGAGGACCTCACCCAAGTGACTGCTGCAGCAGTACATTTCTTCCTCAGGAATGCTGGGATCTAAAAAAAAAAAAAAAAATTACAAGTGGCTGACACCATGCCCAAGAAGCGGCTTTGCCTCTGGCCTCCAGGCCTCATATCCTGGGGAAACTCAGCTATGTATTTAATAATGCCTTTAGGAGCAAAATCATTGCCTTGGGAATGGCACTCTGTTTCCATTATGTTTGACAGAGGACAAATACAACTTTGAGCTGTAGCTTTCTTGGGGAAAAGACCATCCTGGACACACTGATGCCTGTACAGGTGCTTCAGTTGACTTTGAAGTGGCCAAGGCTTCCTACCTTTCCCTGTTTTAATTTGTCTGGATAGGACTCCATGCACCTTGGCACTAATTCAATGAGAAAGAACAGCATGCTTTAGTAAAAGGAGGCTTTGTGATGGTCCTATCAATGCCCTGAAGCCAATTTAAATGATTTTGAGTTAAGAAATATCTAACAACCTTTTCACATAACGGTAGATGGTTCAGGAAAAGTTAGTGATTTCAGTGTGATTAATGAAAACTCAGCTCTCACTTGGAGCTTAATTCTTCTGTTAAAGGAATTACAGTTTTTGCTGTTAGCTGAAAGTGGGCTGACCTTCAAATAATATGCCACATACTTTAAGAGGAGAAATATTTCAGGACCCGTTGATATCATACCATCTCTATGTGCTTTGCAGGTATTTGCACATTTCTCTTCTGCCAGTTCTGATAAAGACCTTACCCTGAGCAAAATCTACTTCTTAACAGCTATGGGTTATTCAGCAGTTGCCTTGTGCTGTATGAATGATGCAGCCCATAAGAGTGGACATTGACTCTACTCTGATCTTTTTAATTTATTTTTTTTTTTTAATAAAGAGTTTAGGCTTACTCTCAGTAATCTTTTCTGCTTTGGGATTGAAAGGCATTTCTTCAAAGCTTTTCAGTTCCCTAAAATTCTCTGCTTTATTAATGAATTAACAGAATAAATAGGATATTCCTCTAATACTGTCAAAGCATTTAATAAGGAATGAAAGAGGATTTCTTTTGTTCCTACACTTATGGCTATTGAAGCAAATTGTGGTAGTGAACATTATATGATTTTTGATAATTTTGTTTTTTGAAAGCAGCTTAGACTGCTGTGCATACAGTTACAAGCCGCTATCGCAGGGGAACATAAGGCAGTGAATGCCACAGGAACAGCAAAGTCTCATACAAGCCAGGAGGAGACTGATTTTTGTGGGTAAAGCATTCAGTCAGGACATTAGCAAGAAGTCTGGTTTATGTATGTTCCTCAGCTATATGCTTTCTATGGGTCCTTGGAGGCGTTTAGGGGCAAATATTAAGACATTTAGGCATGCAGCTTTCATGGGATTTAAGGGACTTTAAGGGACTATGTTAGCCTCAACGTTCTGGGTCTGGTTTCTGCCAGGAAATGATGCTCCTTTCATATTCTCTGTATTGCAGTTGCAAGCTTTGGATAGAAAGCAGTTTCTCATAGTGTGTGTTGTTTCATCAGCTACCAAAATGGAGCCAGGGAGCAAATATACAGAGACTGAATGCAGATGATACTGTAGTGTATGGGAATGTGTGTGCATGTATATATCCACGTGCACGTTCACACTGTCTCTCTGGTAACCTTTTCTGTCTCTTTCTAGCTTTGTTAATGTCGAGGTAAAAACACTTCCTCTGTATCTCCTGTCTTCTTAAATAGCTTTCCTGACTTTCCGTTCTTCATTTTTCATCTGATTTGAATCTAAGCTGTGAGGAAGATGAACCTCTGACCTACTGAAGAACATCACTCTTGTGAGTAAGAATCTATATTAAAGGATGTTTAAATTCTGCACAGAAACAAGTGTTTTTAAAGCAGTTAGATCCATTTCCTTACAAATTTGACTCTCATTTTGCATTATATTGCACTCTATAATGTGCGAAACGTATAAAGGGCAAATTGAAATGCTATGAATATGCTTCTCTGTAATCTACTATATTATACAACATGAAATTTGTTAAAAAGTTAAATTATTTCAAAACAGGATAACAGAATGACTGAAGTATCATTTGAAAAGATGGAAAGGGTATGTCTGCATATTTTAAGTGTAGCTTTTCCACAGCTTGCTTTTAAAAGGAAATTATGGAAAATTTTAGCCAATTCCACACAACCCCTTGGTTTTGATAGAACTGCATGAACAGAGTCTGGTTCCATAAAACCTTTTTCAACAAAATCTATATAAAACCTTAATTAAAACACACTGTCTCTACCAGTGCTACAGGAAATCAGATAACAAAGCAATGGCACCCAATATGTTGCTCTAGATGAAATAATTTCCTATTTAATTTATAGAAACATAGATTTATGGAAACATAGAATCATAGAATGGATTGGGTTGGAAGGAACCTTTAAAGGTCATCTAGTCCAACCTTCCTGCAGTGAGCAGGGACATCTTTAACTAGATCAAGTTGCTCAGAGCCCCATCCAACTTGACCTGGAAAGTTTCCAGGGATGTTACTTCTACCACTTCTCTGGGCAACCTGTGCCAGTGTTTCACCACCATTACTGTAAAAAATTTCTTCCTTATATGCAGTCTAAATCTACCCACTTCCAGTCTAAAGCCATTACCCCTCACCTTATCACTACAAGATCTTGCATAAGGCCCCTCCCCATCTTTCTCATAGGCCCCCTTTAAGTACTGAAAGGCCACAATAAAGTCTTCCCAGAGCCTTCTCTTCTCCAGGCTGAACAACCCCAGATCTCTCAGCCTTCCTTCACAGGAGAGATGATCCAGCCCTCTCATTGTTTTCATGGCCCTTCTCTGGACTCACTCCATCAGGTCGATGTCCTTCCTGTGCTGAGGGCTCTAGAGATGATGCTGGTGAAATCTTATGAGAGTGGAGTAGAGCAGCAGTATCACCTCCCTTGACCTGCTGGCCGTGCTTCTTTTGATGCAGCCCAGGACACAGTTGGGTTTCTGGGCTGTGAGACCACATTGTCAGCTTGTGTACATCTTTTCATCTACCAGTACCTCCAGGTCCTTCTCTTTGGGGCTGCTCTCAATCCCATCATCTCCCAGCCTGTATGGATACCAGGGATTGCCCTGACTCAGGTGTATGACCTTCCACTTGGCCTTGTTGAATCTCATGTGGTTCACACAAGCCCACTTCCCAAGCTTGTCTAGGTCCCTCTGGGTGGCAACCTGTCCTTCAAGCATGTCAGCTGCAGCACTCAGCTTGGTATCATCTGCAGACTTGCTGAGGGTGCACTTGATCCCACTGTCTATGTCATTGATGAAGATCCTGAACAGCATTGGTCCCAATACGGGCCCCTGAGGGACACCATTTGTCACCAGTCTCCATTGGGACATTGAGCTGTTGACCACTACCCTCTGGATGCAACCATCCAACCAATTCATTATCCACCGAACAGTCCACCTATTAAATCTGTATGTCTCCAATTTAGAGAGAAAGATGTTGTAGGGGACTATGTCAAAGGTTTTACAGAAGTCCAGATAGACCATATCCATAGCTCTTCTGTGACAGTGACTGTCCACTGATACAGTCACTCCATTGTAGAAGGCCACTAGTTTGGTCAGGCAGGACTTGCCCTTGATGAAGCCATGCTGGCTGTCTCAAATCACCTCCCTGTCCTCCATGAGGACCTTGACATAGCTTCTAGGAGGATCTGATCCATGATCTTCCTAGGCACAGAGGGGAGGCTGGTATGGTCCTAATGAATGCTTCACTTTCTCTTCATTAAGTCCATGTGCATCTTTCTTCATCCTGGAGATAATCTAAGAGCAGGCACTGCAAGTTGTGCTTAGCAATCATCATTTGTAAGACCATAAAGTGTATGATGCACTTCTATATGAGTTCCCCTAACAAAATTAACGGTGCTGTCACTGCGCTCATGAGCATTTGCAAAACAGACTGGTCTGGCTGCTGGCACCAAGTAACATTTGGTTTGAAATTCAGAGGAGAGGTTGACAAATTCTTCCAGGATTTGAAATCAGGAAAGAAGAATCCAGTAGCCTCTGTTATTTTATATCTCCTGAAAAATATTTGTCTATTTTAATTCACAAAGGAAGGATAAAGATTGTCCCACCCATCTAAAGCCTAAACAGCCAGTGTACTGTGGGAAAACGCAAATCCAGCCAAAATTTTTTTAATCATAAAAATCCTCAGTCTGACTTCTCTTTGTGTGCTGATGCCGTTTATGCTCAATGTGTTCACGTACAAGTGGAAAGGAGATTTCAATCATCAGTTTATGCAGCATGCCCAGTTTTCATGCATTCATGTGTGACCTTTTCTTACCCTGCAGGTACAATTGGCTTCTCAGTGACATATACTTTTTTAACTTTCATGCTGGGACTGCATTGAAGTAATGCTGCTTTTGCCCCCTGGAGTCACATCAGGTGACAGACTTTCAAATCACAATTTACATAAACGGTCTCCTGCAGACATCCTGGGGAGGATGGGGATCTCTTACAGAGTGGAGAAACTACCCCTGCCACTTACAGCGGTGGTCCCTCATGATTGATGAGCCATTTCAGTCTGGTGGGCCCTTTAAAGCTATTTCCATTTTTATATATATTCTTCATCGCTCTCATCTTGATTGTACATTTCAGTGGCTCTGCAGGGCTGTGAGATCCAGGGATTTCTTTTTCAGTAGCAGTCATTCGGCTTCATTGCTCCTCTTGTAAAATACGCATCTCTTCTCCTGGGACTCAGCAAGACCAGCGTTGGGCTGCCAGGAAAAGGAAAGTTGAATGAGGATGTAAAAGGCAGTATGGACGGAGCAGGCAAGGAGTCTGCATTTCTGTCCAGGCTGGTCAGTGGGCCACCTCTGAGACAAGCAAATGCAGCGGCCAGTCAGCTGACAGTGAAAACCAGCTTAACAGCAGCGACATAATTTTCCTTAACTGGAGATCTGATCGAAGACCTGCTTAGGTCAGTGGAAAAAGACTTCCACTGAGATCAGTAGACTTTGGATCTGTCCCCCAGATGTTCTTCACCTTTGGTAATTAAAATAACTTTTGCTGCTGCCTGTTCCTCATAGCATCACAAATCCCATGCTGCTGTTAGGGAAGAAGTGGACTTGCATATGACTAACAGGTGGAGTGATTGCAAGAAAGCAGCACTCCAGAATGTGGTCTGTAACACATTTATTACTAATAAAGATGTTAGGGAAGGATAAAACTCAAAAGTGGTTCTTAACCTCCTGGTGAGTTCCCAGAACAGCGTGAGGTGGCAAATCTCCAGTTTGGTATCTGCAAAGCAAGTGCTGTTCATTTGGAAACACCATGAAACAGAAGTACAGACATTTTGGAAGTCAGAATCACAGAATGTCTTTGGTTGGAAGAGACCTTCAAGATCATCTAGCCCAACTTTTGACCCAACACTGCAAGCTCGCCACTAAACCATGTCTCTAATGATGACATGAATCTCTTGATTTCATCATTGCTCCACCAATGACTTCCTGCAGAAGCCTTTTTTAAGGAAATGACAATTTATCATCCAAGGCCCCTTCTGAGATCTCATGAAATTTTATGGGCTTTATGAAAAATGATTGCAGAATTCTAACTATTCGTTGCTGTTTTTTTGGTCCAAACATCACCAGGAAGATTCTTTTCTAAGAAGGACAGTTTGAGACATGAAATCTACATCTGATCCTAGGCTTCAGCTAGTAGGTCCCAGAGACATCCATTCATCAAAGCCCAGTTCTGAATCTCTTTACTGGCTGTTGTACAGTGTCCTAGACCATACTTACCTGGGGCTGGAAGTGTGCTCTTGCTTCTCGCTCTCCAGCATCCAGCACCTTATGGTTGCTTCTGTGATACTGAGCAGTAACAGGACTCCCAATTAGAAACAACAAAAGCAAGTGTTAACAGTGCTTATTTTGGTGCTCTGGCCACATCTCTTTATGTATCCAGAAGTTTTATGTAGATATTGGCAGAGCTGAAGGAAACCCACAGTCCCATTTCTACAAAGTGAGAGATTACAGAGAATCAATCTGGAGAATACAGTAAAAGAACATAAACCAAACCCCTGTTACCAATATAACATCTCTGTCCTGACCATAGAGAAGTCAGAAGTAAATCTGTCTTCTGTCTTTCAGCCATGTATGTTTTGATCACAATCCACAGGTAACTCTTTGCCATGCTCATGCTGGACATGGAGGAGATGAAGAACCCCAGGAGACACCAGGACTGTGTTGCCATGTCCCCACAGGAGATACCTGTTGGGGAAAATACTACAGTGATCAAGCTGCAGTTGCCAAGCCTGCAAGCCTGAGGGACATCTCTGTGAATGAAAGGCAAGCACTGCTCTTCTGGGAGGAAAACTGCTGCTCTCTTGCAGGTAAATAAGCATTGCTGATCTGCCACCTGTAGCATTGCTGTGTTGTGACACTGGACACAATGAGATAATGCTTTCAGCTATACATGGGTACTTTAACCTGTATTTGTCTGTATTTTGAATGAATGCTTTTACTCTGTTTCCTGACTTGTCTAGCCCTCCCTCATGGTGGAAGTACTTCTGCCTGGTGTTTCCTGGAGGGAGCAGTCTGTTTCTATTACCATGGCAGCAACACACCATCACTAATAACAAGTAGCCACCGTGCTCCTGGCCCCAGAAAAAAAGGCACTATAGGGAAGTGAGCCTCTAGTTTGCAGGCAACAGTCCTTAACTTCCTAATTGTTTTTCAATACTCAAAATTTCACCCATGTGCAATCAGTTTACTCTGCCATCTACAATCCCAAAGAAAAAGGCAGTGATCCTACCCATCCAATGGTCACAAATTTGCAGGGGGTAGAATGGGGCTTCACAAGTTCCAAGATGAGTAAAAGTATCAAAAACTAGCCCATCTTCATTTTTCCCAAAAGGGACACTAGCAGCAGTTCACGGAAACATCATCTTCAATGCAAGGTCTCAGATGCTTCACATATATTGATGAACAAAACCTCACTATGACCTGTGAGGGAGAGAGGTTCTCTGACACCTCTGTGTACTTGTAGGACAGCAAGAGGTGAGGTGACCTGCCCAGGACAGTGGGCAGCTGGTGACAAGAGCCAGAAATAGAAAGCCTCTTCCTGACCTCCAGGCCCACAACTTTCTGCTTCCAGGTCTTCCTTCTGTCATCTTGGATTAAATGGTCGAGTGAATGGCTCAGCATGAGTGGACATATAAAATAACACAAGGAAATGTCCATGTTGGGTTAACACCATTGTTGCCTGAGTTTAACGATGTGAGCTCAAAGTTGTACTTACCAGGTATTCTGTGTTGGGATTTCCCTGGAGTCACTGGCCTTGCTTCTCCATGTGCCAGCCTGTAATTTGTGAAAACACTATATTTGCTTCTATTTTTGAGTTGCGTTTCCTATCATTTCCTTCGTGGTTTTCAGGGCTGTGTAGTTCTGCAAGAGCTCAGTCAGTGCAAGAGAAACCAGCAGTACACGGGGAAAATGACAGGGAAAACTTCAAAAAGTTCAGAGATTCAGGCAGAGGCGTAAGCTTATCTGAACCTCTTTGGTGTGGAAATTGAGATGGAGTGTTATGAAAAAACATAATCTTAAAACATCTGGCAGATCAGAATTTCAGCTGGGTTTGAAATAACTTGAGACTGACCTTTCCTGCACTGTTGCTATATTTTGCCTTCCTGTCCACTTTGAACAGGAGATGGCAGAAGTGCATGAGGGTTTCAGTATGTGGGGGGCACACGCCCTGCTCCCCCACCCTCTCTCCTTTGTTATCAACATATCGAGGGGCCAGCAAAAATCCCAGCCAACTAAAGTGTCCTTTCTAAGCTTTACAAGAATGTGTTGGGTATTTTTGGAGGTTGGGAGAGGAGGCATGCAGAGGTGAATAATTCTTTTCTGTGAGCAGGCTTGTTTGCGTGGGGGTAGCCAAGCCAAATGGCAGTCCCATAATGTGGAGGTGATATGAGGGTAAAAGTAATATAAAACTGTGCAGGATAAATTCCCCCTGACATGCACCCTATGCCACTTCAGGGAAATTGATGGCTTGTATGGATTGTAAAAAGAGTACAGATTTTGGCCTTTTGTTTTTATGCAAGGCTACAAATTCTTGACGCTGTGATTGTTACCCTTGATATGAAAGTTGCATGCTATGATTCAGTGGTTTTAGCTCTCTTCAAAAAACTTATTAAACGCTGATCGTACATGTGTATAATTATTCTGCTGGAAATCTCAGTCCACTTTTTTTTTTTTAATGTGAGAGTCAATAGAGTTCTGTCAAGTCTGTTCATTATAAAACCCTCTTGTCAAGAGTATATAACTGGGCTGTAAGCCTTCATTCTAATCTAAACCAGTTGCACAGAAAGAGTCTGCTAAAGGAGGTAAATTAAAAGGAAAAAAAAATGCAGAAAAAGATAAAAAATCCATATTGCTGTTTCTAGTTCCATGTCCTTTAGTGAAGTACTATGAGGCATCCAGCTCTGCAGGCTCAGGATGAGCACAAGGCTGTGGTGCTTCTCTCCTTTCTGCCGCAGAGGGAAATAAAAGGTTGACATTATTCCTTCCTCCTTCAAATGCTGCAGATGGTTTTCTGTTCCAGGCAGACAGCAGTGCAGCTCCTAGTGCCAAAGTCCAGACTCCAGGCAGAGGTTTCTGTGCCATGAGTGCCTTTCTAGCAGATGCCTTTAACCAAATCCAGGTCCATTCTTTATTTTGCACAAAAGGAGTAGTTATGATCCATGAGAGGTTCCATCAGCCAATGTCATGGTCCCTCTGGCCTGAAACTCTGTAGTAAGATAATCCAAACCAACCTCTGCACTAGGTCCCCAGCAGGGAGACTGCTGCAGGAGAAAGTGCCAGGAACTTGTGCCAGAGCTGATACTAAAGCCATTCTTGTTGTTGCCCTGTTTGCAGTAGGTGGGTTTGGTTGGAGGAGTCTAGTGGGCTTCTTGGCACCACTGTCCCAGGCTGTTCAGGCAATCAGGCAGTGGCACTGCATGCAGATAAAATAGGAGCTTGATGGGAGGGAATGCCCATTTCAAATCTGCCGGGATATGCATGGATCTGCCTACAACTTGGGACAATTTTTGAGGTCCCCAGGACTGTCTTCACAGCCCTGGGACTTTCATTAATTTCATAGCAGAGCGCTGTGTGTTGTTATGTGGAGAAACAGTTGTTTGGATCGATAAGGGGGCCAGGATAATTAAACATACAAGTCCCCTCCACTGGGGGGGAATATGGAGGAGCTTGGTCCCTAAGCCCTGAACTCCACAACCTCCATTGCCTAGTATGGCAGAGAGTAGTCATGCTGAAAATAACTTTTCCAGTTTAAACAGAGAAGTCTCTGGTAAGTCTGCCCTTACTCTCCAAAAGCAGCTTGAGAGGAATGAGTCAAGCGAGAGGAAATCTCTGGCTTTTCTGTGTGCCATTTCAGGCAGGTGTGGTACTGTGTGTGTGTCTGCCTGGTAACTGCAGAAATTATTTGGGCGCATCATTAGACATTTCAGTGTAGAATTGTTACGGATGGAGAAGCACCTTTTGTAGAACTGGATCACTGCATAAGCAACTCCTTGTCATAATAGCATTTTTAAATGGCCCATGCTTCTAATCAGAGCAATAAAGCACATCAACAATATTTTGGGAAACAGTCATACTTATGATCCCCAGCTGTACATCCCTGTAGGACACCATACCTGTAAGAATCTGCTGGCTAATCCAGGCTGTGTAAATGGAAAGGAGGACAAAGCAGCTTTCTGTAGCAAGGCACAGGATTAAAAAAAAATCCCTGAAAGTTTTCTACTTCTTTCTGTGGATGTTCCTGCTTTATGGAACAGAATCTGAGGACCAAAGTGATTCACAGAATCACAGAATTTCCTAGATTGGAAAAGACCTTTAAGATCATCTAATCCAATCATTAACCTAACACTTGACTAAACCATAGCCCTCAGCACTACATCTGCACAACTATTAAATACCTCCAGGGATGGGAACTCAACCACTTCCCTGGGCAAGCTGTTCTGGTGCCTGATAACCCATTTGGTAAAGAAATTCTTCCTTGTATCTAATCTAAACTTCCCATGGTGCAACTGAAGGCCATTTCCTCTTGTTCTGTCACTTGTTACTTTGGAGAACAGACTGACCCCCACCTCTCTACAACCTCCTTTCAGGTAGTAGAGAGTGACAAGGTCTCCCCTGAGCCTCCTTTTCTCCAAGCTAAACAACCCCAACTCTCTCAGATGCTCCTCATAAGACACATGGTCCAGGCCCTTCACCAGCTCTGTTACTCTTCTTTGGACACACTCTAGTGCCTCAGTGTCCTTCTTGTAGCGAGGGCTCAAAACTGAACACAGTACTCAAGATGAGGCCTCAGCAGTGCTGAGTACAAGAGTAGAATCACTTCCCTGGTCCTACTGGCCACACTAGTGCTGATACAAGCCAGGATGCTCTTGGCCTTCTTGGCCACCAGGGCACACTTCTGGCTCATGTCCAGACAGCTATCAATCAACACCCTTAGGTCCCCCTCTGCTGAGCAGCTTTCCAACCACTCTTCACCAAGCTTGTAGCACTGTTGGGAGTGGTTGTGGCCAAAGTGCAGAACCTGGCATTGGCCTTATTGAAATTCATACCATTGTCCTTGGCCCATTGATCCAGTCTGTCTGGATCCCTCTGCAAAACCTCACTACCCTCGAGCAGATCGACACTCCCACCCAGCCTGGTGTTGTCTGCAAACTTAGTGAGGGTGTCCTCGATCCCCTCATCCAGCTCATTGATAAAGTTGTTGAACAGAGCTGGCCCCAGTAGTGAGCCAGACTCACCCAGGATATCTATAGGAGCACTAGGGATTGAATGCAATGTATTTTGGAATTTGAAAATATTTTTCAGGTGTACAGCATACAAACAAGGAGGGAGGACTTCCCTGCTCCCCCCTAGTCCTTATGCTTCACCAAAATAACCACTGTATACAGGCACCACGTGCAGTGGCCACAGTGTCTATCCATTAGTAGTGTGTGATGTCTAGGAGAACATCATAACCACATAGTCTGGGAGAGGAGGGCCCTAAGGAGGTCCTGCTTCTGGATCCAAGCAGAGTCAGTACTGAACTCAGGCCTCTATTCTCGGGGCTTTATCCAGTAAGGTGCTGGAAACCTCCGAGGTTTTAACATTTACCTCAACCCTAAAATCAGAATGAAGCCCAAAAAGATGGAGCCTGCACAACCTATTTGGGTAATCTGTTCCAAAATCTTTCTGTCATCATGGTGGGAAGGTTTTTTCCTTATATCTTCTCTAGACATCCCCTATTTCAGTTTGTGACCACTGTCCTGTTCAACAATCATGCATCTCATAAAGAGTCTGGCACCATCTTCTCAATACACTCTTCATAAATACCAGTAAGCTGCTGGTAGGTCCCTCAAAGCTTTATTTTCTCTTTCCCAGGCTGAGCAAGCCTTGTTTCCTCAGCCTCATCTCACACAGCAGGTGTTGCCACCCCAAACAAAGCAAAGTACAGAGTAAAGAGAAAGGAAATGACATTGTTATTCATCATTCTAAATTTACAGAAACTCTGGTAGGAAATATTTTTAGCCCTTCGTGATTTAACATTTAGCTCAACCCTAAAATCAGAGTGAAGCCCAAAAGAATCTGTGAACTACTTTTTTTTTTTAAGCATTCCTCTCAGCAACACTAATGAAAAATTGCTGAAGATATAAAAAGGATTCAAAATCATAATAGTTCATTGGATGCTTTTAAAAAATTGTCATCTTTCATTTCAGCACTGCTGGTTCATTTGTGCTTCAGAGACCACTGGGCTGAACAAGCTTCTCAGGTAGAGATGTCAGCTCTGAGCCATTTTGGGGAGCTGGCATGCTTGCCTCAGGATGTCTGAGGGAAGAGAGAAGCCAGCTCAGAAAGGCACAATGAAGTAAGGTGGCCTAGGGATTTCCAGGCTAGGACTCTGAAGGTGTTCCAGAGTGTTATATTGCTAACAGAAGTGCACATTTCCAAGGGCAATATTAAACCCAGGGCTGTCAGTCTTCTAATTCACCTTGGTGAGTTGGAAATTTTCCTTGTGTAGTTGCTGAAGCTTGTCACTGGCACCCTTGACTGCTTCCTCAGGAATGGCAGACTGTGGCAAAATCAGTAATACCTTACAGACCCATAGCAATATCATTATATCATTAAAATATGAAAATATATATGTATTTGAAAACTGTCACTGATGAATGGCCAAAGCTGAAAGACTGAATTTATTACCCAGACTTTCAGTGAGGTTTTTTACTTTTAATCCTTCTGGCAATACTTCCCCCATCTCTTTACTCCTAAAATAAAATTTCATTTTTTTGGATTTTAATTTTGAGAAAAAACTGCTGCAAACCTTTGGAGGTTTCTTAGAAATGTGATGGCTGCTGTGTCAGGCATTTTGGGTGAAGAAATACTGCAGCTGAGCTGATGGAAAATAACCTATTGCTTGGTTTTATTAACCATTGTCTGATTACTTTTTTGTCCTAAAAAGGACAGAACTATATCTGGTCACAAGCTAGTGTTTCATCTAGGCAGAGAATAAGCCAAAAAGTGCCAAAGTAAGTAGCTAACCCACTGGGATAATGTTACCTTGTAAGTGTTGGAGAATTTGAATATATTTTGTGAGATTATAGTTTTGGACTTCTTCCTAATCTCACTCCTTTGTTTTGAATAGTGATAGGTTATATGAGCATTGCTTTCACTCACAAAAGCTGTCTGAATCTAAAATGAAACTTTTCAAAATTAAAAAAAAAGGCAAATTCAGAAAGATTGAGACAGCTGCCCTCTCGGAGAACGTTGTTTGAAAGGGGTATCATTAGAGGTGCTAGCACTGAGACAGGAGAGCGTGTGCACAAAATTCCCTGCGTCACTAAATGTGACTTTCAAAACCTCATAATATCTTCTGTAAAAGCTACCATCCTGTCAAACATTTTTGCAGTTGATCTCTTTGCTGCTGAAACTATAAAGAAAGCTCAAATAAAGTTGAAACTATTTTTGCTATTAAAAAAGTCACATCCTTTTTCTTTTCATCTTTTTGTTCTAAAAACCTGGCTGTACAGCATTTGATCAAGCTTTCAAAAAACACTAACCAAAATTCTCCCTCAGGCATAAAGCGGTCTTTGGAAGTTTTGGCTCAAGATACAGCTATTTGTGGAAAAAAAATGAAAACAAGATCTTGGAAACAAAATTTTGCAGCAGCCATAACTGCACATCGTTATTGTGTCTCTAATTATTACGTGGGGATATGCAATTAGATATTTAGAAAAGCTGGGGGATTGATATTACTACTGAAAGACTGCAGTGGGGCTGGCAGATGTGATAAGGAGAGAGGACCCTGCAGCAGCACAGCTGCTTTCCAGCTCCATGTCAGGATATGGCCATGCAGCAGTGTTTAGGTGAAAGGAGGTGCTTTTGTGTCTTTTGTAGTTTCCCCAGTAAATCCTGTTCCAAAGGGAAATGCTGGAGAGTGAATGCAGCCGAGGTGCTCTTTCTCTACATCATTCAGGTGCAGGTCTCGGTCCTGAATGGGGAGCTGATGTTTAGCCATCAAAAGGATACTTCATACCCATTTTGACTTTAGTTGTTGGCAACTAGGCAGTCTGCTGCTCTGTGTGTGTGTGTGAGCCCACTTTTGGACAATTATGTGCTAGTAATCGGAGCTGAGCTGACAACACAGATGTCATTAATGGATATTAAGATTTCTGTCAACTTTGACCTGTATCTTATTTAAATCAGGGGTCTAGAATGATAGCTGACCACCTCCATGACCTCCTGCTAAGCAGTTATATAAGTAGTTAATATATCAGATCTTCCCAATCATATATGTTTCCTCATTTCTATGTTCTTCTGTCACTATTTTCTTACCTTTACCTACCTATAATTTTCTTCAATGAACTGCCAAAATTACTTGGTTGCTCATTTTCAAGGTTGGAGTAAGCATTCTTTAAAGACATGTTAAGCATTAAAAATAGCAAGGAGTAATGATAAATAATTGGGATGAACTGAGTGAGAGTTGATAAGAAATGAAGGAAATAAGGGGAAAAAAATCTGTTACCATCAGTAACACAAAGTAAGAAAATAATTGCAGAAGTTATGCTTAGTAACCCAGAGGAATGCCCACCCTAAGCCCTGATACTGGGGACACGTCCGATATGCAGTTAGCGTCTGTCTCAGGTAGGACTGTGGAGATTATTTTGTCTGTGAGACAATCTTAAAGGTAGCTCTGTCTTATACATAGAAAATGTTGGAGTCATCCAAATTTAGAAGCATGAATGCATGGTTTAAATCTGTGTCACTCCCCTTTTCTCTAAACTACAAAGTCGAAGTTTTGCTTTTGCGAAGAGTACAAGAGTCTCACTGCTTGACCTTTTTTTCATTTACAAAGGAGGCATTTGGGCTGTAGTAAACTCATATTTTTCATCAGAGTTGTGTGTCTATGCCAGCTACAGGCTGTGGAGCTACAGGCATCAGAAAAAGTGACTATGTGACCAGCCCCCAGCTCCCCTCTGTAATTTTCTCCGTGTAGGACATACACAGGATGGAAGGATTGAAGTCTTATCGTAACACAGCCAAGTTGTAAAGTGGAACTTTAATGTCAGAATCTCTCCTCCAACACAGTACCTGAACACCTTAATCATTTTCGCCCTTTGCTCTTTTGAACCTGCTCCAGTTTTTCTAATTAGGTCATCTGGTATCACAGCGTGTCAGGGGTTGGAAGGGACCTTGGAGATCTTAGAGTCCAACCCCCCAGTGGTACCTAATGAGGGTTCTCGATGTGGGGCCTCCCCCAGAACTGAGCAAGAAGCAAAGTCCACCACCCCTCTTCACTATGATCTGCTGGCTCTACAGTGATTTTTGTCCAGCATTTATAAGCAGTGAACAATTTGCTGACCAGTTTTGTTCTTCCTAAATACCTGCCATTGTTTATTCTGGGTTTCTTCTTCTCCTTGGATGATGCCACTTTGGGTTATTTCCCCCTGGATGTGTTCATAGAATGCAGGTTTTGTTTTACAGCAAGTTACCTATGTTACTTCTCGCCTGTAACTCTTTAAATACAGATGTATTGCTGTGTTTCTGCCTTTTCTCTTCTGTACCTGAGAGCAATCTCTTTTGCATCCCTAATGAAGGTATTACTCAGCGTCAGAACTGGAGGGAATCTTTGTGAACATTTTGCTCCTTCCTCATTGCACTCTCTCCTGCAGTTTTGCATAGGGCTCCTTATCAGTATCCCTTCTGCTGTTGCTCCTCATGTAGGTCTGAATAAGCAAATCGTTTATGCTCATTGCTGATCTTTGAGAATGCAGACAAGCCTGTCATTTCATCCAGTGGTTGCTCAAAACTTACTTAGAAAGATTTAAGCATGTGCTTAAGTGCTCTGCTGAAAGGAGGCTTCTGTTTTGATTTCATTACTTTTATCCCTTACCTTTTGATTCTAGTCTTATATGCATAAAACATCAATAACTCCCTCCAGAATGGATTCTTTCTTTATCCCATGTCACTTGTTGCTCATGTTTCCAATGCCTGCTTGAAGTTTTCTAATAGCTCTTTTTGTACTGCTTGGTCTATTATTTTACTGGAGATTGAAAATAAAAGTGCTGGGCAGTAATTGCCAAGATCATTCTTCCTTCTGTGTAAATCAATATTATATTTGCTTTATTCCTAGCCTTTGGGACTTTCATAGTTCTCCATGACTTTCAAAAATAATTGCCAATGGTTCAGTAAATTAGCTAGCTAATTCCCTCATCACCTTAGGATGAGGGCAACCAGACCAGCTGATTGATCTGTATGGTGGATATTTAAAATTTCCAACAATTCCTTTAACCTGCACTACATTAATGGCTATTTGCGTAGGATTTTTGTTATTTCCTGTATCCTTTTTAGACTTCTTTTTATTTGAGGGAAAAAAAAAAGAAAAGAAAAGAAAAAAAAAAAAAGAAGATAGTAAGGGAGTAATTTGGCCTTTGAAGAAATATTGGTGTTTCATCTTCCTCTTGCTTATTAATGAAACTACTCTCTGGCTGGTTTTCCTTTTCCCTAGAAAACATTCGTGAAAGCCATTCTTATTCCCCAATATTGCTTGGGTTAGCACAAACTCAGTTTTGCTTCTCCCGTCCTTGTAATTTCTCTTTCCTCCTGTTTTCTCCAATTTATCTTCTGTTTGCTGCTTCTGATTTCTGGGCTCTGCTAGCTCTGAGTGAAGTAGCTTGTGCCATCACTGACCTGTTCCTCAAATAATGAGAAACATAGCTGGGCCAGAAGGATCTAATCCATCACAAAATTCTGTCCTACCTGTCCACACTGACCTGATGTCCTCTCACACCTGGACATTTTCACTTTTATTTATCAGTGATGGAAAAGGAATAGCTTTAGGACAAACACTTAAGACTGAGTTTCCAAGATACTTCTGTCTTTCCAGGACAGACATAATAGGCAGGTGCCAAGACTAAGCAAGCCCTGTGTTGCCTGTTCCCCTGAGGTCACAGAAGAGACCCTCTCTGGAGGTGGCTGCCCATTTTCTCTGTAATTTGTTGCTGTGACCTCAGCTGGTGCGTGATGTTTGAGCCCAGAACTCTTTTGTTGTTGCCTCTCTCTCATGCACTCCTAGGGGCACTGACTTACATGACCTAGAAATACTTTTCCATCTTTAACTTCTTTGAAATGGCTTGCCTTCTACAGCAGCTCTCTCCGACTCCTTCATTTCTTCGTCTTTTCTTTTTCCCAGAAGCTCAGTTTTATGCTTCCCAGCTCTCAGAATGCCCTCACTTTAATAAATGATGGCAGTTTGCCAGATGTACTTTGGCCACAATTCTTGTCACACTTGAAGTATTTCTGAATAGATAATTGTCACAAACTCTTTCCAGATTTAGGGGATTTTTGTTTTCCTATCCTGCTCCTTGTGGCACTGGCTCTCAAGCCTGTGCAGCTTGTAGAGTGGGTCATTGTGTTGTCCTCAGCATAATGTAATGTAATGCAATGTAGTGTAATGCAATGCAGTGTAATGTATGAGACACTAGAATGTGTTAGACAATGTAATGTATTAGACACTGGAATGGACTGCCCAGGGAGGTGGTGGAGTCGCCATCCCTGGAGGTGTTTAAGGAAAGATTGGATGTGGCGCATAGTGCCATGGTCTAGCTGATGTCATGGTGTTCGGTCCTAGGCTGGACTTGATGATCTTGGAGGTCTATTCCAGACTTAGAGATTCTGTGATTCTGTATTGGGCAGCTCATACAACATGTTTCTCATCTGGAGCCATTGCTATCTTAAAACTATGGTTTTAAGGAGGGAAATGGTTTGTTCTCTTTTCTGATATTGTCTCATGTTCATATGCTTCTATTTTGCTCATTTTCCTCATAGCAGAGGCTGCTTTTTTTGCTACAGTGACCAGATACTTGGATATGAACATGTTACCAACTACTTGTCTTAGAGGGAGTGAAGGAAAGGGGACTGGGGGGAAAGCACTATTATTGTCTTTCTTCTTCTCTCTTAAGATCCTTTCATTAGCTTTTCTAGCACACATTTTTATTACCACGTTCCTGGCTTCCCACTGATTATATCAGATACAGTCTTCTGAAAACATATGGGTAAGACTTTAGAAATGTATTACAGGAAATATTAAAAGTACTATCTTGTTGCTAAATGTATAATTACCCTTCTTTTGAGAGAACCTTATAAAGACCAAGCATGAGACCACAGATGGTGTAGTTGGAAACAAGGTACTTAATTAAAACTAAAAGAAAAAAAAAGGAAAAAAAAAAAAAAAACTCACTGTGTTTAATTTATACACTGTCTTGATATTTCTGGGTAGCCCCTATTACCATACTGCTTCAGAAGCCTTGTCCTTCCCTCATTATATTTCTGTTTAAAGCATGTTGTGCATCTTACCCTGACAGAAGCAGTTCATGTCCCCAGTCAAACCTTTTCATACTTGCAGATGTTTCATCTCACATTGTTTACATTTCATCACAACTCAAAAGAGGAAGCCGAGTGCTTCAGGAGCCTGACAAAGGGGTCACAGTGACAGTCCCTGGCCATACTGCTCAGTCTCTGCTCTTCAATTGTTTTGTGAGCAGGACTCCATTTGCATTAGGTGGGCATCTGTATTACCCTGGAGAAAGTGGAATAGCTTGGATTCTTCCTTCTTGCATGATTGAAAAGATTTTTATGTATGGAAGAAATTCCCACTATACCGTAAAAAATAATCAAAGTCCAGCATGTTAACACAGTAGGTGACTTGCTGCAGTCAGTGGCAGCATCTTCTGCTTCCAGGAAATTCGTCCACTCTGACTTTGTTCTTTATTCCCTGCTGTCTCATATGCTCAAGAATAGACTCCTAATTAATATTTGCCATGTTGCCTCATACTCAGCCATCAGATAGTATTGAAAAAAACCCCAAACCTGCCCATTCATTAAGCACTCCTACTTGAAATATATGAGATGCTGTGGAGGATGACCAAGGGAAGGGAAGGTCCCCGAAAGCTAATGGCACTCTGAGAACAAGTGAACACTGGCTTTGTGTAAATAAACTGTGCTTTGTGATGCACAGCATTGTCATGGAGGCTGAGGTTTGCCTTTGTGCGCAGGGCTGCGGAAGACAGCCCTGGTACTCGTTCCTAGTTATAGTGTCCTTGATGCTGAATGGATGATGAAAAGTTGCAAAGAAATTTAAAAAACATATTGAAAAAAAGCACAGTACAAATGTGAAAGACATCATCCTCCAAGAATTCTGTTATCAAAGCAAAGGTTAAGAGGTGACTTGAACAAGGTTTGTTGATAAATATTTGAGGAGAGGACTGCTGATAGTAAAGGGCTGTTAAATTCAGCAGACAGAATCATTAAGCAAAACCCAGCATTGGTTGAAGCAGTGTGAATTTGGATCAGAGGTAAGAAATGAATTTCCAGCAATGAGGGCAGTTAACTGTTTCAACATTTTTGCCTGTATGGTGGGTTTCCTCGTACATTTTAAATACAGATTACTGCTTTTCTAAAAATGTGTCCTCTGGCACCACTGGGTTTAATATAGAGTTTGTGGATGAATTTCAATGCTGTGATTTTAAGAGAAAGTGTAGTGGAAGAAAGACATCTTGATGCTCTTTCCTGACACTATCAACCCCCCACCCCTTTCTAGCTCCTGAGACAGTCCCTAACTCCATGATGTGCTCCATCTGCCAGGAACACCCTTCAACTCCTCTTCCCAACACCACACCTTCTTCCTATTTAGCATCTCTTAAGATTAAAGGACCTGGCAGTACTTCTGGGTATGAATGGCTAGGGCAGGCAGTTCCCCATCCCCATCTTTGTTGTGGTACAAGAGCTTGGCAGTCCATTCAGGCATGGGAATTGCATGACTGAAGCCTTTGGCCCAGTCTTAGCTGAGTTGTTTCTTAGTACAGTTCTGAAGGCCCCAAGGAGATTCTTTACGGCTAAACTGTGCCTGACTGGGCAATGCACCCTCCTGTAGGTCACAGCAGCTGAGGAGGTGGATGTGTTTTACCTGCTTGAAGTGCCAGTGCTAAGCTGGTTATTGGCTGTTTTCCCTTTAGACACTGCCACCCATTTGAGACTCCCTGCACAACTAAATCTGCAGCTGAGGGGAGATGCATCCACTGATGCTGAGTCATTTTGCCCCCCTGTCTGTAAAACACAGAAGTGTATCATATTTTATTTTATCACACCTGTGCCTACCTTCTCAATTTTCCTTATAGCTATGGGCTGGCTGAAAGATGACAACTCCATACCAAATGCAGAAGTTTTTTCAAGGCTAAGGCTGAGATAGTGTACAAAAATAAAGAAAAGCAGGTGAGTTCTGGTGGTTCAGGCTTTGCTCTAGTCCTATTGTTTAATGAAAAGATTCCTCTTTACCTTCTGCATTTTTTTTTTCTGTTGCAACAAGGTTCAGAAAATAATTTCTTAGACTTCTCGTTCACAGCAGGTTATACAGCTACTTTTATTTTCAGTCTTGATTTGATTGCAATTCTAAAATACAGTTCTTTGTTCTTTTTAAACAAAGCAAGAAACTCTCTAAGCTAAATTTGGAGAAAATGGTCTGTCATCTTTTAAAGATGGTTTTGCAAGGTTTCAGAGGTTTTCAGCTGTATAGCTATATGAGAACTGTAAAGTTCCTCTTGTACTGTCTCTATAACCTTGGCAGGAGCTTGAAGCTCCTATTAGTCTGGTTAATGAGCAATAATAACAGTGATAATGACACTTTGGAATGTTTAAAGTAGATTCTGTGACAACGTGTTGGTCCAATGTGACATAATCTCAAGTCTAATATAGTTCTGAATCTCAAGCTGTATAAAAACCCAGTTTTGAGGTGACATGCCATTCTGAAATAATCTTCCCTGTATAATGAGTTAAAGTATTTAGGCCTTTCTAAATATTGAGTTTTCAATTTTATCTTGGAATTTGGACACATCAGAACAGTAATAAATGAGTGTTACCAAGAGCAGGAGATGTATTGGCATGTAATTGTAGTTGCTTGAAACATTGGCTAATAGAGGCTTCACATGCTTGAAATTTAATATTTTTTAATCTACCCAAATCAGCTGTCTGTCTTTGGGATCCTCCTTAAACAATCAAAACTTGTACAACTTAGTAGAAGCCCAGTCTTCCCAGCCTGGGACAAGTTGTGTGGTTTTGTTTAAACAGCATGATGACTTCTAGCATGGGTTTGCCAGCAAACCCAATGAGTAAAAAGTCCTAGTTATTTTGTTTCTAGGCTTGGCAGTTTCAGATATGCCCAGCAGAGAGCTCTTTGTCTCTAAAACTCTGTTTCTAAGAAATGGGCCCCAGACAACTTTAGCATGAAGAAATCATGCATCAAATAGGAAAGGCAAACTATGCTATAGTGATGTTCCAGGTCTGGTTTAAGCCAACAAAAAGAAACTCACTGAGTTAACATGCCCTTACCTCCTTTTTAAATGCATCTGATCTGTCCCCATTCCTGTGACAACTGGAAATTTAGACAAGCAGAGGTCACTGAAAGTTGCGAGTTCAGCCTTTGGGTCCTTATAATCTGTCTTTGAGATAGAACGATGTGATTGTTCATCTAATCGGTAATTATTCAAGATTGTTCATTGAAAAAATCCCACAAACAGACAAGCAAAATAAGTTTTGGGTTGAGGATCACTTGAGGGCATTCTCCAGCAATTCTAAACACCTTCCCCTTCCTCCTGGTTGGCTGTGTTCCCAGGGTATCCAAAATCTGCGCTCCTGAAGGCATAGTGTCCTGCAGGAGTGGCTGGTGCAGCACCTGCACACAGCAAGCTGCTACACCAACAGTGCACAGCATAGTACAGAAGATAATGACCAATTGGCATAGCAGAGTTGATCACTCTATTCCTTTTTATATTTCCTCTTCGGAACAACTACGGTAAACCTATGGAGTAAAGGTGAGCATGCCTCTCTCCTTTGACAGGCACCTGTTGCTTGTAGCCCCTGTGAGGCTGCTACCATCCCCAGCAGTGCCGCTGCACTGGGAGCACATGTGGGAGCACCAAGGCTCAGGGACATCTCTTAGTGTGTAGTCAAGATGATGTGCATTGCACATTAATGCACAGGTTAAGGGATATTGCCTAGAGTCATCTGAAAACATTTTTTTAAGACCTCCACAGGACTCAGGCCTTTCTAATTCATATTTATAAGCAAATTCCCAACTTTAGAGGAACATATTCTGAGGAAGTCCTCAGAAGATTGCTGCAGGGATTCTCTGCTGGCTGCCAATACAAAGCTGCAGGTTATGAAAAGTCCTGAGCCAAGTTTGCTATAAAAAATAGAGGAAAGAAAAATAATCAAGCTCTGGAATTTTATAAGTACAATTCTAGTCTTAAATATTTCTCCTATATTCCATGCCACCCTGACTTCTGCATTTATAATGTCTCCATAATTCTTGGATTTCATTTGCTTAATTTGCAAGAAAAAAATGAGAGGTTTCCCTTTCTCCACATGACTGCATCAGGTTTGTTTAAACTATGATGCAAATAACGATGAATTATTCACGTTTTTTCCTTGTTCATGAGTTATGCACAGATCTATTCTTAGGAAGTAATTTGTAGTCTCTAGCCATGTCTCCTTGCTGGAAAGTCCAACCAAATATTCCTCAGATTATTTTCTGCAGACTTCATTGATTCACTATTCATGCTGCCTCGGCAGTGACTGGTCACATAAGTTTCAGTGTGTGGTCTCAGGTCACTGAATGGGTGACGGTTGGTTTTGACTGTGAGATAAAGGATGACTCTGTAAGGAATGTTATTTCCCAGGCACAAATATTCTGTCTCCTACACAAATGCAGGCTTTGCAAAGACGAGCTCAAACCTCCCTAAATATCTGTATGACCAAAGCTCTGTTAATCAAGGTCTATTTCAGAGTAGACAGAAAGGTGCAGAAAGTTAAGGAAATCAGATGGCTGCTCTGATAGTAGAGGAAGGCTCCTGAATTCATTGAATTCACTCCCACCTTGCTTTAGTCCAGTTCTCCACCTAGGAAGAAACTACATCCTCTGGCAGAGAAAATGGAGACTCAACCTCTTTCTGCTTGCTTGCTCTAGTGCGTGTTGGGAAGTGATTTAACTGAATGCTGCAGTGACACTACTCGTTATCAATTTTCCACAGTACACCAGCAAGTTAGTTTGTTTATGGTGCTTACTTGACCACTTTTTATCCTTCTCGTCCACAGTCTCTGCCTGAAGGCTGCAATTCTCTCTGAAACCTATCAGTTTGGTTCCCTGGCCAACTGAGAAAGTTAATTAGCTGTTTTCTGCTTTTCTGTGCTTGTGCCTTTCTCTGGGACAGAGAAGGAGCCAGAATTCAGATACCTGAATAATAACACGTGCATCACAGCACTGCCGACCATCCCTGTTGTGATGCTTCTCCAGTCACGTAAGCAGGTTGGCCACTAAAACCATAAACTTTGTCATCTCCTCTCATTGATCTCACCCAAACCTTAAAAGCTCTGGAAGACCTTGGAAAATGTTTCTCCACAGTCTGAGGGCATGCATTGCTCCCTGTGCCCACCTCTGATGTTGCCCATCATTGAAGCACTCATGCTTCCAGCCTGGGCGAGTGGAGGAGTTTCTCCATACACCAGGAGGGCTGGAGCAATTAGGAAAGCAGGATAACCAGAGAGCAGGCCAGAACTGGAAGGGTCTGTTGGTCTGATGTGAAGGTTCCATACCCAGCTTAGGAGGAGAATGAGGCATGCACATTTACCACAGCTACAGGCTTCTGTTCAGGTGCATACATAAAGTTACTGAGGAAAACCAGTGGTTAGCAAAGACCTGCATGGGTTTTCAAGCCTCTGAATTTGCTCAGTAACGGAATTTGATCCCTGCCAACAAAGATAAAATCTACCAGGTTTTAGTGAGGGATGCCAGTAATGCCCGAGGAGACATTCGTAACACCAGAACATATTCATAAACTGATCCTCGGTGATTTTTGCATGCACATCTCTATCTTTTATTTAATAGACCCTACTACATTCTCCTCTTGGGCAGGCTCTTCCTCTGCTGTTTGTGAACGCGTCTTGCAGAGAGCTGACAGTCCCCTTTTGTGGTGGAGCCGCCACACTGAGAAATGAAGGTACCCAGAAGGAAAAACAATATTTGGAAAGGTTTGTATTTCAATTCCTGATTTCATGGATTACTCTGAAATTTGTATTATCTATTCTGCCTGAGTGGCAGCTGTTTATAAGCCTTGAGGGAGAAATACTAAATATCACTTTCTCTTTCATAAGAAAGATGATCTTATTTATTTGAACTGGGTTTTGTTTTGTGCTTTTTATATGCCCCAAAGTGCCAGACATTACTTTGGCACTCCAGAAGTGTTCTGCCCTGTGCCTGTGAATCACCCCACCCTGCCAGGCTTGGCAACACGTGTTTGACATTTCAATAGCATTTTGTACTTACATGGTAACTGAGATCTCTGAAGTCCCCTAACAGAACATGGCCCAACTTCATCCCCTGTAAAATGATTGACTGTCCCAGTGATACCCTAGCTATGCATCAGAATATTCCTGTGGGATATGTAATATTCCCATGGAGTGGGTCAGAAAATGGAAGATTTAAAATGCAAAGCTTCAGAAAGTTTTTGCATCGTACATTCAAGCTGACCCCAGTTTTTCACTGTTTCAAAGCTACTGTGTGTGTTCTCTCTATTTTTCTCAAAAATATGACTGAGATGAGAAAGAGAATTGCATCACCTTTTTACTTACCATCATAAACTCATTTGGATAAGACTTGCAGTGAAAACAGTCTCCCAGAGAACAACATAGGCCAGAAAGAAGCTGCAAAAGCAAAGGTTTTGATCTGTGTTTTAAAGATGTGCCACCTGAATGACTGTCCTTGCTGTTCAAATACATTTGGTTTGTTCTGGTTCTTGGTCCTTTCATCAGCTGAGAGAACCAGGAGTAAGAGATGTCAGCAAGCCCCAGGCCAGCCAGCAGATCAATAGCTGAGTTGAGATGAGAATATAGTTCTTGCCTCCGGGGGTTGTGGTTGGACACAACTGCCTCTCCTGTGTTATCAGAAAATCCCATTAAAAGCAGCCTATTTATCCCAGGACAAACAGATTTAATTTCTTCGTTCTTTAAAGTCTTTTCTAGTTCTCTGTCACCAAACAGTTGTTTTTAAAATGGACATTTATCTTCCTTGGACAGAACCATTTCAGATATTTGCAGTCCTCTGAACTTGTTGTCTAACATTGGAAACTGATAATGCTAGTGACTTGAAGCCTTTGAAAGACTTCTTAACAGGCAAATAATACCACCGGACTTACCTGCTGACAGTGGAGTTGGTGTTAATGAAAGAATGGTATGAACTAAGGGAACTTTGGGGTCTTTTAATGGTAAAAGCCTTCAGCATGTAAGTTTTAATTTACAAGCTCCACTTAACCACCTACTTGTTGTCCAGAGCCTGAGGCTTGCAAATGGGTTAAAATGGATAAAGCGGTTAAAGAGGTGATGAAGTATTATTAAGCATGGAGTGCTGTGTACAAATACTCCAGTGCAATTGCCACACTAGCTGGGAGCAGAGGTACAGGCTGACAGTTACTGCCAGTTTAGTGGGAGATCCACACCTATTTGAGCCTATGTTCATGGGGAATAGAGGATGGCAGCCTTAAGCTTACCTACATGCCAGGAAAGACATGCAGCCATTCTTATAAGATGTATTTTGTCACCAATTCCTCTTGGGAAGCTGACCTCAGTGCTGGAAATATGCTTCTGAGCTGAAGCAGCCACCCCTCTGGCAGGCACTGCCGCACTGCACAGGGTGGCCCGAGTCCTTGGCTGCAGCAGTACTGAGATTTCAGGCAGAAGGAACTGTTCTTCCCCGCCTCTGCCTGCAAACAGCAGGAAAAGTCAGAGTCTCTCTCACTGGGGGTTGGCGCACCTTGCAATGGGGGAGAGATCTGTATGCCAGAGAGAACAGGTTTTGCTGTTCTTCGGTTTTTATTTTCCTGGGAGATGTGAAAGCAGAGGGGTGGGGAGACCATAGTATGTGTTTAAATTAACAGAAACTCTTTGGCTTCTTACATGAAGGACACGTCTGAAAAACAGCACATCACAGTAACGAGGGAGGCAATTTGACAAGAGGGAAGCACTTAAAATAATGGGATTGCTTCATAGTGAACAATGAGGTCAGGGTTATGAAGAAGTCCGAACCAGGTTAGAGCTCCTCATTTCAAACTAATGAACCCCTTGATGACAGAAGCTGGAATTTCTTGATGAAGGGGGTGGACTGTTTGCAGCAAAGTGGTGATGTCAGTGTCAGTAGCAGCACTGAGAGGTTAAAGACGGTAATTTAATTCACTTGGGCAAGCATTTATCACCTTTCTGGTCAGGAGAATCTGCACAAATTCCTTTTCTGGGTTCAAGTTCAACACTTTATCTTCAAAATATCATGGCCAAACAGAGTTCAGTTTTACATGCTCACATAGAAGTTCACCTTTTAGCCACTAGAAATATCTTGTTTCATGGCTCATAAATATTAAACTAATATAAATGTAACCTCTGTGCTCTTAGGGCTGATCAGGAGTGAATGAATTGAAGAACTAGAATTTCTGAGCTGCAGTATCTTTCTCTGTCATTAGCACCCTTTGCTAGAGGCTGGAACAAAAGCACCAGCACCTGTGGTCAGCTTGCATTTAGAAATGACCCCTTCTCCTTGATTCTCACCTCTCCTCTGACTTCCCTGTTGTAGCAACTCAACAAACACAGATATCCCAGCCTGACTTCATGAGCTTTGAAAACAGCAGTAAAACCCCAAAGGTCTTCAGTGCTCCATCCACCAAAGCTGTGCCCCATATAGTGTGAGGGCATTACTGCTTTCTGTGGTGCTGTGGCCACAACAGTGCTGCTCTGTCCTTCTTCAGTAATTTGTTGGCATGCTGCTGAAAAGCAGCACAGTCTACAAGTCACCAGTAACAGAAATGTCCAAGTGATTTTGTGCTGTAACTTTTGAGATGAAAAAGCTGGCTGGGAAAAAACAGAAGTCATAAGTCTATTTGCCTCACCTACTTACTGTGTGCTTATCTGGAACAGCGTGTGAAATTCTTTGGAAGCCTAATGTATTTAGCAGATAGGGGCCAAGACTCTCTGTGAGCTTGCCAAAAGCAAACTTTAATTCACTGTCTTGATATCATGGGAAAGCTATACTTCAAGTGGTCTGATGTAAGGCTTTTCTGACATTTGTGTGGCGAAATACAATTTAGTCTCATATTTAAAGGGGGGGGGGGAACCAAACAAAAAAGGAAAATCTCTTAGAAAAGCTTTGAGGCTGACAACCAACAGTGGAAAATTACCCCAATCACCCTCATTTCTCCTATGGGAGCTTCTCCGAGAGAGGCTCTTGGACTCTCCTTTTGTGCAAAGGAATATATATATAGTTGGCTTTGAATCTCGAAGAATCAAAATTTTCCAGGTGCTGAATGCCTTCAGCTCCTGCAATTTCTGTCTGTCATCATATGGCATATAAGAAATAGTAGATGTGCTTCTGAGTACTTCTGCCATTGACTATCTAGAAAAGCTGTGTTAGCTCCAAGGCTACTCTTACTCCTTCTGCTTGCTTATGCCTTGCCTCTTGCCGAGTGCCTTCCTCAGTCTCACCTGCTACCTGATATTTATGAAGATAAGACACAGAGCCTGCTGCCTGCTTCAGATTTCAAACACGATGCTCATCTTGTACCAGGAGAAGAGCATGAAGAAAACTGAGTAGATAAGCAGAGTGATAGAAAGTGAAAATAAAAAAAGAATTAAAAGGCCATTTTGTAAATCTGCAGCAGCAAAAAAAGATCTGGCAGAGGTTGATGATATTCTTCACTGGAGACAGTGCTTGGGGCACTATTAATGCTCTCATGCTGGCTTTGACAGGTGTAGAAAACCAGGATGTGACAGAAGCACAAGGTGGTTCTGCAGGGGGGCCCAGCTCAGTCCTCCAGCAGAGCCACTGAACGTCACTGACCAGCAGAGACCTTGTGCTGTAGTTGTGACTCATACAGGATACACCTCGTGAAACTTGTTATCACGTCTCAGAGAAGGTAAGTGGGGTTGAGTATCTCTCTAAAGCAGAGTTGTCTGCTGGGGATGTCATGGAAATGGGCTCAAAGGGAAAAGCCAGTATCCCAGATGGATATTTTGCTACAGGAGTCACAGGTGACTCAATCTTCACACAGGGGGTAATCTTGAACTTATTGTGGAGTACATATACTATCAAAAGCAGATTAGAGCCTCTCCCCATGCTGTCTTGACAAGCTTTTCAGTCTGCCTGGATGAGCGTGGTATTAGGATGCTGATGCTGCTGGAGGGTCTATTTTTCTGATGAGGCAGGAGATGAAGTCCTGACTGCCTGTTGTTATTCAAGAGCTGATGGTGCTTTCTGTGCAGAGAAAGTCAATGACTCTTGCCCTGTGTGAACATATTATGTTCCACTTCAGTTTCCATGGCATTTTGCTGTTCTTGGCCCAAATAATTGTTCGTTCCTTGTGAGGGCCATGGAACTGAATAGCAAACCATTTCAGTGCAGAGGTAGCAGTATGAAAGGGCCTGTGATGAAACTTAACTTAGTGCTGATTTAACAGAGCGCCTTGAAAAGGTACCGAAGTGTCTACTGACGTCCAAGGTTGCAACATACAATGCTGAGATGAGAGATCTGGGACCTGGAGCCCTGTGTTAGACACCTGTGTGCAAGAGAAGTCCTGTGCCTCTGGCAGGGACTCCTAGGCCAGCATGTTGAGTGGATGGACTACATTAACCAAAAAGTTAGCAGAGCCTATGGGTGTGCTGGGGCAGTAGGGTGGCACCTCCATCCCTCAAGGGCTAACTGTTTCTTTGGCTTTTCCTGAACATGAACAGATGTTTTAAGGGGATGGCTAGATCTGTTTCCCCAAGAGGCAAGAAAGTGAGGTCTAATTCCCTCATTTGTCTGGAAGGGACCAAATCCACAGAAATTAGGAGGTGTAAACTGGAGGTGAGAGGTGGCATGTGAGGGCACACTCCCTTTCAGCTGAGATCTTCTGCCTCCTAGGGCAGGAATGAGGGGAAGAGGGGCTCTGGCCACCTGGGTATTGTAAGAGAAGTTCCCATTTCCCTCTCATGACCTGGTTTGAAGAGTGATGTCTGAGCGTGCAACATGAGCTAAGCATATTCTGAAATCACGTCTCGGATCAGCTGTCTATTGATCATGTTAAAGGTCTAGTTTCCCCAAAGGGATTCTACTTGGGCATAGATCAGATGTTAAGCTCAAGGAAGGAGTATCTGCAAAAGATTCAACCCAGGCATCAGAGACACTTGGGTGTGGAAGACATCACACCTCTGAAGTCGGCAATCTGGGTTCCTCCTGGACAGATGAGGGTTTTGCTAATAGCAGTTTTCATGTGGTGCCAGGCAGAGAACTGGTGCTTATCCAGACCTTGAGGATACTCTTGATATGACAGGAAGTTTTCTGGTGTTTTTTTAAAATGTTCACCTCTTCTTTGTCATAGAAAGTGATATTTGATAGAAATTACAATCTGCGTGGTCCTTTTGATCAAAGCAGTGTGTGTTACTATTTAATGAAGCTTGTGACTCAAGGTTTTATAAAATATGTTTGGATTCTGCATTACAAGATCCAGTAATAGAGAAATGAGATTAGTGTATACACAGGAGAAAAGTTTTGCTCTGGGACAATTTGCAAGGTTCTGGAAGCGAATTGGCTAGGATTTTGCTCTGAAATAAGGCTGCTGCTTGTATGGCATTTTTTACTGGCAAGTTCATCCCCAAATGTGTTGGTTTATCATTATTTTCCTATTATTCACACTGAAAAAAAAATTACTTGTTCCACTATATAACTCGGTTACTAAGGTTACTAGATGAGATCTGTTTTGGAATGAATTACAGTTCCTAAATACACTTTCATCCCTCAACAAACTGACTGAGAAGAAGAATCTGCCCTAATAAATTAACCATGGTAAATGCAGACTGACCTACAAATTAAGCAACGCAAGGTTAAATACAAACATCGATCAAAGGCAAGAACTATAAATAGATAATGAACTGAAGAAACAATGTCTGCAAAGCAAAAGGCTCCCGGAGTTTTCATGTTTGCTGGCAAATGCTACTTGAGTACTCTACTCACAGAAAAGGAGGAAATTGATTACATGCATTCAGAGGAAATGTTGTGTGGCTGGAAGCCTTGTCACTTCTACCTAGAGTAAGTCAGGAAAAAAAAAACAACTTCATGAAACTTTGTGGGGAAGTTCATCATAGCTCCTCCTGAGCCAGAGCTGTGACTGGACACGCAGTATCACTGCCATCCTACAGATGAGAAATTGCCGCTTTGATTGTGCGTTCTCTATTGCTTATTCCCTACAGACAACAACTGCCCTGTGGTGGGATGAAAAGGATGCCATGTCCTGAAAGAGCACCTGATGTTTGGGGACATACTGGCAGTCAACTCTGGGCTTCTTTTTATGTAATTACTGTATTTTGCACCATTTTTCACTTATCTTGGCTTTGGGCTGCTGGTGAAGTCCCAAGCTGCATTTTACAAAGGAGCATCTTTTTATCCTTCAGCTTGCAGATAGAACTGAAATCTGTAAAAGTGGGTGCAGTCATTGACACTGAAACATAAATTAACCAGGGAAACAAGCAGATTCCTGTATGTCTTCACTGCTCTCTTGCCTTTAGGGCAGTCACAGTGACAAACAGTGAATGAGGATCCAACCTCATAGGAATGGGACCCTTCCAGACGTGCTTTGTTTTTGCAAAGTTGGCATCCCTGATTTGAAAGGCAGGCCCTAAAGCTCTCACCTGAAGCTTGATCCTCTCTCTGGAACCTTATAATCTGACATCAAAAGTTTTGGGAACACCCTGTTTTGTTAGAAGCTTGATCCCCACCGGAGGTCTCTGAAACTGCATGGTTGTAAATAATGTATAGACAGATGCCCTTAGAGATGCAGGACAGGCCCTAGGGAGGTGAGGAGCCTAGAAGGTGTTCTCTGCTAATTAAAATCACATTTTCATGTAGCCATCTCTGGCAACAGGGGAAAGTGTATGTAGCATTTGGAGGAATTTAGGAGCAAATTTAGAACTGGAATGGTACTACTCAGATGAGAGCATTGTCTTTCATAATCAGGAAAGAAGAAAAACAAGTTGGAAAGGATGTGGTTTAATTAGGCCACCGGTGTAATAACCCAGCTGGGAGTGCCACTTAGAAGCATGCTGCAGAAAACAAGCATATTTTCTTTCCCTTAAGCCTCTCTCTTTGCAGTGCTGTGTCAGCCTTCCCTCTGTCAGGGCCCTGAGGATAGAGAAATGGCACAGCTGAGGTTGGAAGAGGCCCCCAGACATTGTCTAGTCCAACCCCACCTGCTCAAAGCCACACCTTACAAGGCAGCATCTGCTAGAGCAGGTTGCTCAAGATTGTGTCCATTCAGGTTTTGAATATCTCCAAGAATGAATACTTTACAATGTCTCTGGAAAACTTGTCTGGATGTTTGACCAGCTTCACAGTAAAATTTGTATTATTTTTCTGTATTTCAATTTGTGCTCATTGCCCCTTCTACTATCACCAGAAGTCAGTAAGAGCCTGGATCCATCTTGTTTACTGCCTCCCATCAGGTACCTATACACAGGGATAAGATATCCCTGAGCCATCTCTTCTCCAGACTGAACAGTCCCAGATGTCTCAACCTCCCCTTCTATGTCAGAAACTTGGAGCCCTTTACCATTTTTGTAGCCATTTGCTTGACCCACTCTAGTATGTCTACATATTTTTTGTACTGGAGAACCCAGACCTGGGCCAAGCACTCATCTCACCAGCGCCGAAGAGAGGGGAAGGATAACCCCCCCCGATCTGCTGTCAGTGCTCTTTCTAATGCAGCCCAGGATGCTGCTGGCCTTCTTTGCTGTGAATTTGCATCACTGGCTCATGGTCAGTTTGTTGTCTACCAGGACCCCAATGTTTTCCTCCTCAGAGCTTCTTACTGGTTGGTTGGACCACAGTCTATACTGGTGCATGGGGTTATTCCTCCTCAGGTGCAGGAATTTGCAGTTGCCTTTGTCCAACATAATGAGATTGCTTCAGCCCATTTCTCCAGCCTGTCAAGATCCTTCCGAGTGGCAGCACATCCATCTGGTGTAGTAGCTACTCCTCCCAAGTCTGCATCATCTGCAAATTTGCTGAGTGTGTATTCAGTCCGGTCATCTGGGTCATTAATGTAGATGTAAAATGGTACTGGGCCTGATGTCAATCCTTGGGGTACACTGCTAGTGACTGGCTTCCAGCTGGATTTTGTGCTATTGATTACAACCTGTTGAGAAAATCAACCAGTTTTCAGTCCAACTCACAGTCCGCTCTAGTTCATCAATGTACAAATGAGACTGTTTGGGAGACAATGTCAAAAGCTTTTTTAAAAGACAAGAGGGTCACCATATAGGGCTCTTTCTTTAAGTCCTGCCATGTCCTGTCATTGTAGGAGGCTGTTAGGTTAGCTGAGCATGATGTACCTCTTGTAAATCCATGCTGATTACTTTACATTATCTTCTTGTCCTTCAGGTTTTTGGACATGGTTCCCAGAAGGATTGGTCATCACCTTCCCAGAGGTTCTAAGTGAGGCTTACTCTATCCTGTGGTTTCCCAGAGCACTCTTCTTGCCCTGCTTGAAGATAGGAGAGACATTTACTGTCTTCCAGTCCTCAGGAACCTCTCCTGCTCACTGTGACTTTTCAATCAAGAGTGGCCTCACAACATCAACAGGCTCCCTCAGCCCTCATGGATGCAACCCACCCGGTCCCAAAGACTTGTGCATGTTGGATTTTTTTTTTATGCTTTCTAACCTGTTCCTCCTCCAAAGACCTCTCTCCAGTCTTTCCCACTGTTTTCAGGGGCCTGGATTTCCTGAAGGCAAGTCTTACCAGTAAAGACCAACGTGAAGAAGACATTGAGCACCTTTACCTTTTCTATGTCCTTTGTCAGCAGGACCTGTTCCATTCAGCAGTGGATGCTACATTTTACCTAGTCTACTCTCAGGGCTGGATGAGCCTCAACAGTCACTTCATGATATCCTGGATCTGGGCCCCCAGGAAGCAGCACAGCTCCCTAGACAGCAGGTCAGGTCAGCAATCCATCCCCTGCAGCAAAGAGTCTTCCACTGCTATGAATGACTCCAATGGAACTTCATGACCCCTGTCAGCCTCACCAGGGACTCCCACCCACATCTTCTGTCCATGGGCCCAGAATCCCCATTTAAGCGCATGCCTGGGAACCATGTCCTGGCTTGACCTATGACATAGGTGTGTCTGTGCCCAGCCCTGTCCTTTGCTGTCCTGACTGAGCTTTCCGGATGGGCCCTGGACCTTTCATTGTAAGTAACATTGCCTCCAGTCCTCTCTTCTGGATGAACCTTGGTGCTGCATTACAGGTAGGTTGTACGTAGCTTTGTCCCTAGTTCTGTGTCTGACCATGTCTCCCGCTTCCAGCATGAGCCCTAGAGATGATTCAGTGCCATAGCACCTCATTGGATTGAGGGCACTGACTTGACTTCCTTGAGTCTTGGCTTGTCTCTCCTTAATGACACCACCCTGCTCTTGTTGGCAGTCTCAGCCAACCCTCTGATTCACTCCATCCAGCTTCATCCTCCTTCTCCTTCATGAGGTTTCTAGAGGTGTTCCTCTCCACATGTGTGTGCTTTAAGAAGATTATTCTCCCATCCTCGTATAGATGAAAGTGTACTGTAACAAACTGTACCCTGGCTTATAGGAGAATTTGAGTCCCACATGGGCTTCCCCCAGACTTTACTTTCAATTCCTGGCAACTGAATGTACTTTTGAAAGAAGAGTTTTTGCCCTAGAGATTTGCCACAAGGTGTTGCTGCTAATTAATTCTGTTTCTCCTCCACCCTGCCTTCCTAGCCGAGGTCTTAGAGACTTAATTTCCTTGCTGTTATCAACTAAAGGCACATCTGCTTTCCGATTCACTTAAGATGATTTTTAAATCAAGCTGGTGCTGCACATGATTCTTTCTAATTGGTATACTCTGACTTATCACCTTGGAGAAATCCTAGCCATGCCCTAAATCCTGATGATTAAGTCAGCCTCTTAATAACATCCCAAATCACTTCTATGCAGGTCTACAATAATAATTTTATGAGGGCAGTTTCTTGTCTGCAGAAAGGTGTAGGAGAGGTCTGAGCCTGTCTCAGAATATATTGCTCTCTTTAACGCCAACCAAGAACCATCTTGTCACTTGCTGTATGGCACCAAGGGGTCTGCCTTCCTACCCTTAGCCAACTGCTAAGATATCTTCTTTCTTATCAACTCCATTCTGACTAATTTAGCAACCTTTCTCAGGAAACCATCTGTCTGGTTGTAAGCTGAGCATACTACGTTATGCTCACGTACCTGGGCACAGCTCCCTTGGCTCATTCACATCATCCTGAAGTGGGATTTGGAAAAAATCACTGAACATGCTTTTCCACAGTACCTCTGTATACATGGGGATGGTGTCACCTCATCTCTCCTTGATTTGGAGGTTCTGGGTGACTTAAAAGTAAGCATTTTCCCTTTCATCAGGGGAACACGGTGAGCCCTCTATTGCACATTGCGACAGTGGAATTTCTTTGAGATAATGCTCTGACCTGTGAGGAGAGGCTGGTGTCCAGACCAGACACCTGTCTCAGTATGACGATCCATCCAATGCTTATATTTTCTGTGATCCATCATCCCATCACAGAGCTTTCTATCAGCTGGGGAGGTGGGGAAAGGAAAGAAATCAAGGGATAGATGAAGATTATCTGACTACCCTTTTCTTTTTTGTGCACCCTATGGGCCAAAGTTCATGTAAATCCCATCTTGATGAACCCAGCCCAGAAACAGGTGCTACCTGCCACAGCCTACAGGTAAAGTTGTTCTATGCTGGGACAGCTTTCCTTGAGATGTAGCTGGAAGCAGCACAAAGAATCAATACACTGGCAGGGGAAAAAGTAGTCCTAGCATACTGGAAGCCTAAATGTTGTCAAATGTTCCTCCTCTTCTAATCCCTATCCCAAAATGGCAGTTCATCTGGAGCAAACTGAAGAAGACACATGATAAATGCTCACACACAAATAGAGACAGCTGTGCTCAGTAACATCTGTTGGGATGTGCTTGCTGCTGACTTGCTGCCAAGGTAAAGCTGGAGGAAACAGTGACAGCTAAGAGGAAGCAGAATTTTCAGATCAGTCCATTTATATGCTGCTGTGCTGCCCACTCCCAGAGGCTTTACTTTCTGCTAATGGGAGATGTTCTGAAGGGGCTAAATCCCTCTCTTAATCCACTCCCACGCTCTCATAAATTCACAACAGCTGATGGGCATCTTTTGTTCTAATGACTTTGGTCCTCAGATGACAACTACTTTACCCACATGCTCTTTGGATTTAAACGACATTAACCAGCAGTGTTACTCGCCTGCATATTAGTCAGCTGTTACGTGTTTTAACTAAGGAACAGCACAGTTGAATTCACACATTTGTTAAGTGATTTATGAAATTAAAGGAAGATTTGTTCAGATAACCTTAATGGATTTTATTAACACAGCACTAATGATTAAGCACGTTGACAGAAAGAAACGAGACAGCTCCTTCAGGCATCTTCAGCCTAATTTCTTTTGGGTCAAGGGACAGAGTGCAGCAACCCATATACTCAGGCCTCACCTTGAAGAGGGAAATGAAAGCATGGTTGGGTAGGTGTGTAAGCCTCGGAAACCCATGCCCAGATTTCAGTGTGGCTGTGCTTGCAATGCCTTTCTCACGAGCCTACAGTCAGTCAAGGAATATCTGCTTACTTCTACCTCTCTGTTTTCCTTAAATCTCTACAACAATTTGGTTAGAAACTTGTCAGACAGTTAAACATTTTTTTTTAGTGTAGAGTTGCCATTTCCTGGTCAACAACCATTCATCAGCAAAGAGAAGGTTATGTCTATCTGACACTACTGCCTTGTGTCAGAACAGCAATACCCAGCCTTGTTTCTCATTAAAGGTAGGGTCAGTATGATGGCAGTGCATGCTTTGCTGCCAGGAGTCCTGGATTGAGCTCCCTTCTCTGCTTGGTTCCTTTCTTCTGGCTCATCATGACATAAGCACGGTCATAACATCTGGACCTCTAATAAAAACATTTCAAAATGAGCAGTTGTGAGGCTATCCACCTCTGCTATCAGAGCAAGCCTCAGTTCTCCCACCTGTAATTACAAATGAAAGCTCTGTAATGCTGTAGGTTTAACAAACACAATGGTGAGGTGATGTTTAAAGCACAAATGTTCTGGAGGAACCAGATATAGTGTCAGGTTCGGTCCTGACCAGACGTGTTGTGGACACCACAGGAAGACTCTGTATTAACAGTAAAACCTCTTTGCTGAATGATCAGAGACTACTCACCTTTTGTAGTGCATAAAAGTAGGTTTATATATAGGGAAAACCTCCAAGAAGTATAAACAAGATCAAAATGCAACCTCATTACCGGTTGCCTTGGTAAGTGCTGTGCAGCACAGAGCTCTTCAGAAAAGAGTTTCTGAGAAGAAATGATGCAGCCAAAATATTATCTTCTGGGCTCATAGCCCACTGCTTCCTGTCAGTCACTAGATAAATTCTTCCTCAGGACGATTTCCTTCTCCAAAGGGAATATAGTTCTGTTGCCTGTGATATGTAGTTTCAAAAATGCAGGTTTCTGTTTGTTGGCTCAAGCTATATTTGGGCTTTTGTCCCTTCACTTGAGTTATGTCTAGTTGCTGGCTTATGGGTACAAATCAGAGAGTCAAATTCGATTTGATGGTGTAATTAATTCTGTACGAATATAAAGGCTTGCAGGAGTATGACAGCACCTTCTGTCTGCAAGCAGCGATGCTACATTCTAGCAAGGCTAAAAATACATCATGTTTACTCAAATGTAAAGCAATGGATTAATTTTCAGGCATATTGGTGAACAGTCAGAAGTCTCTGCCTACCACAGAGGAAAGACTCAGCCTGTATCTGAATGCCTGAGTCCTGCTGAATTCCTTCAAGCCCTGAGGAACAGCATCAAGGGGGGAAATTTGCACTTATTATTTGGTTGGATTTTTTGTGTCCTACCTCCAAATAATGCAGTGTTTCTTTCACCAATGAGCCTACAAGGAACCCGTAGGAACTGCATTCTCATGATACAGTGAAGGGCCAAGGCATGAGGCCAGGGTGCAGGAGGCTTGAAAAATGGAAGTGCTGGAAGGGCATGTCATGGGAAGAATTGTGGTTTGAAGAGATAGGACAGCAGGGGAATAGGAGAAAGAATTTGCCTATATGCCACTTCTAGGCATTCTAACTTTTTTCTCTTAAATCATTCTATGTTGGATGACAAGCAAAAAGGAGTTGCTCTGTCAACCTTGCCCGAACTTCAGCCAAGCTGGCTTTGTAAGAAGAGTAATGTACAGCTAAGAAGGGGAAGTTCAAGCTGTTCGTGTTCACAGACAGGTCGTGGGATGCTGTTTCATCAGTTGCTCTTAAAGTTATAAGCCAAAACCTAAGTATTGAATGTCCTTTACGTATCTGTTGTCACCATTGGGTCTGCTCTGCTGTTGGCTAGGCTTCTCTCTGCCCACTGAGTTAAGCAAAGCTGATATGGAGCAAGGCTCAGAGAATTTCCCTGTGGAACTGCTCTGAGCCCTGAGTTTCCATCCCCAGTGAAACAGGGCTCATTCATGTAGTTGAAGCAAGGACAATACTAAGGAGAGTCTCTCTTCTGCCCCAGCCTTCAGCTCCTCAAACTTTGTGGGCCACTCTGCTGGGCCTTAAAGCAGAAGAGATCCTAGTGGCAGACTGATATGGCTGAGGTATGTACCACCCACCAAGGACTATGGTCATGGTCCTGCCACTGCTCTCCTCATTAAGCTTTTTGAAGGTGAAATGCTCAGTGTAGATGAATAAAATAAATAGTAACAGTGGTTATCTCAGTCACCCACTGTGTGGAGAATTGCTTGTGATGATGTCCCATCACTCCATCCCTCAGCTTCACCACGCTTTTTAAGGTAACTTTGTTTTTAAAAAGCTAAAAATAGTTTTCCTTTAATCTATTTTTTTTCCTGTCAGCAGTGTAATGTAATCCATGGGTGACTATATTAGCTTTGACGTGAAAAATTCATGGCTGCAATGCCTTCCTCAAGAAAGAGGTTAACGTGGACATTTATCACTGTAAAGGTACTAATATACTAATGGTTTTGATTTAAAACTGTGATATTTCAAACACCTTATGTGAAAGCAGAAGAGAGTGTATGAAGGAAGCTGCTCAGCATCAAGAATTGGATGCTAGAATAATTTCTTTGACTTTAGGGACATCAGTGCTAACAACAGCTAAAATTTAGGCATGTGCAACCTAATTATTTTTCCTGAGGGCTAGGACTTAGTGGCATTCTTATGATTTGAGGAAAGACAACAGAAGTAAAAAAGAAAAAAGGGGTTTGTTGAGCCCTCCTGTGATAAAGATGCACTAATAATGCCAGTTTATTTACTTACCAACTGCACATAGACTCTATTTCCTTTTCAACTCAGAAGCTGGAGTCATTAACATAATTTTGCAACATTTTTCATGTCCACTTCATTGTTTCAGTTTGTCTTACCTGTAACTACTATCTGCAATTTTCACCAGTTTGCCACTTCTCTGCATTCCTTCTCTTCTGTGTATTTTGTCTCTGCTCCTGAAGTGCTCCCCATAAAACTGGAAGTTCAGCATACAGCTCTCCCACTCAACTTGATTTCCTCTACAATTTCTTGCCCATTTTCCTCCAGTATCTCATGGTAAACACAACAGCTGTAAGACAAACATATGGTAGACTGTTTCCTCATGCCCCGGCTCTATCCCCATACTCTTGACCTCACCTGTGGACTAGTCCTGCTTCCCCCACTGCTATTTTGATGTTCTCTTTCAGGCTTTTAGCAGCCAGGCTGGTTCTTCTCTGCTGTAAAACAACAATGCACAGCTTAACACCTGGTGGCATCATCCTCCTCTAAGCATGGGCTATGGAGCTTCACCTGGTCTAAAGGAGAGCAGTTCCCTGCTTCCCCTTCCCAGATGGCCTTTGTCTGCCTGGAAGGGCATTAGTGTTGTGTCCCCTCTTGCTGTGGTTGTTGCAGCATGTGACATCTTCACTCTTTGAAAGAGAATTTTTGTGCTCAGAGATGACGCGTTTTCTGCACTGATGTGGCTCACTAATGCCAAAGCCCAGCCAACCATCCATTGCCAGCAAGCCATGGCAGAGAGAATCTGGTAAGGGCCGGAGCAGGGTCCCCTTTTCTTGTAATCTTACATATGCTGGGAATTGTCTTTGGTTAAGACTAAACTTTGTCTTAGTGAGGTATCGACTGTAAATAAGAGCACGCATTTGTGATTTTCCTTGATGTGACCTTGTGCAAGAGTCACCTAGAAGACTAAGAGAGATGCACGGTGAGTGGGGCCGTTAGTGCACAGCAGGGACTATCATGTTCCTCAAAGGCATGCTCCTGTCACGTGTTAGCAGAGCTATATTTGGCACTTGTATGTTTGGGTTTTTTTCCAGGAAAAGTGTAAAAAAAAAAAAAAAGCTTTGGTGTATTTTCCTGTGAAGTCCTTCTACTCTGCACAGACTTGAATGTTTTCCTTTCACCAGGATGAACCTGGTAACTTCTCCTAGAGGGTTGTAATGTCAGTGTGGAGTGAGAGTAAAATTACAGTGGTGTTTTATTTCATCCAGAGGACTCTTCAAGCTGCTGCCCAGTGCATGGACCTACCTCCAACCTGCCTCACCCCAACTTGAAAGCTGCCACCTACCCCTTTGTTCTTGGGGTCACACTCCCAGAGCCTGTACTCTGCCCCATGTCTTTCTGCTCCCTGCATCCTTGTTCTTGTTGAACAGGAGAAACATATTCTGTCCAGGCACCTTGTCATTGTGTCCTGTCTTACCTCTCTTTTCCTAGGATAACTTTAGATCATCCCATGCTCTCCTCCTCTTCCTCTGTGCTGTTTATTCACATGTATTGATACTCATATGTCCCTTGTCCCATTGTTCCTTTGTATGTTTTAATTAGGATGTTTAGCACAGCTTTAGTTCCTTTAATTATCTTTTATCTTGTTCTTCATTCCTCTTTCTCAGAACCATTTTTCTTGCTGTATTAAGTTCATTCCTCATGTTGGCTCTTCAGCTGTTAACAAAATAAGGTATAATGAGCATCTATCAAGATCCATTTTCCATTTACCCATGAAGCCACTATGATTACTTTTGATTAAAATACAGATGGGCCTGAATGGAGCCGAGGCATAATTAAAATGAAAGAAAACTCACCTCAAGGCTTGTTTAAAATTTCATCTGAATCCAAACCTGTGTTTCCATAGCTTTAACCCTTGTCTATGTTATGTGCTCTTTTATAATCCACAAATCTCATTGGTATTAGGAATTCACAGACCATTTGTCTTACATTACCTGTAATGCTAGGATAAAGATGAAATATGTAAGTCTCAATTTACCTCCCTAAAACTGAAAGATTAGTCATCTGTAAGCAGTCAGTTGTGCTGATTACAATGATCACCAAACCAGTTGCATCCTCATCTTACTTGCCCTGTTTTAGAATGGGAAATGATGGCATGAGCTTCATTTCAGCTGAATGTTCTCACTCTCTGTCTCTCTCCATTTTGTCCTTCTAATTTACATTTATTTTGAACTGACAATGCAGCATCATAGATTATCTACAGAATACAGCTACTAAGCATAAAGTACAGCCCTTAGAGAAACAACAGCCTGACTAAACACAAAATGTTTCTCCTCTACACTAGTGTACCCAAGCCTGAGAGATTCATTGTTGCTCCTTGATTGGTAGGTTTGTATCATTCTCCTTTCACTCATTTTTCTTCTGATTATTTTTCCCACGCCAGATGCAACACAATCCATCCAGTGCATCCTGGGCAGATCATCATCTCTTAAGGATGACTTACCTACCTCACTTAGTGACAGGTGAAGTAATTTCCTTGCAGCTATGAATCTGAGAGGTGGAGGGACAAGAGGGATTGGACTAAGTGCTCCAAACTGCAGAGATTTCTCTTTATGTCAGAGGTTGTAAGTATGTGGTTTATTCACCGACTGGCAACGTTTAGTGCCAGAGTTGATCCTCTTTGGAAATTCCATATTAAATTGCCTTTCAAAAGTGTAATTGTGAGATGGATGCTGTTTCTGAAAAGGAAAAGTTTCTTTTTCTGCCCTGTAGCATCTGTGTAATACCATTACAAATTCCCCTACTCTGTACAAAAAGGAGCTAGACGTGTGTTCTACTACTTCTTCCTTCTTTCAATTTTGAGACCAAAACTCTATTTTTTCTCTTATTTAAACCGCAGCTGCAAGTACATATCAGATCCCTGGAACTGAGGCATCCGTGATTCTAATATTCCCACTTGCCTGTGTGCTTCTGGCTGTCAAAGCTGCTAAGCATGAGCGATGTTGAGTTGTCCATGTTCACAGGTAGACTGCCTCTGGCTTTATTCACTGAGACTCTGCAAACTCTCTTCACTTGAAGACCTGAAGTATCTCTGTTGTCTGCTCAAAGTGAAATAATTCTTTTTCTCTCCTACATAGCTTTATGGACAATAGTTCATCAAAAACCCCACATTCCTCTCTAAGTATTTTTCCCTAATTATACTTAACTATTAATTGATTGTTCCCTAAAAATTATTTAACTGCGATGCCAAGAACACTGAGTAATAGGGAATGTGTCCCCATGCCACAGCACAGTGGCAATTGTGGCACTTTGCCAGTGTCTGTAGGTTCATGGAGGTTATCTCTGTCTTGCTGGTGGAGGGAGGTTCGTCTGGCTGATGATAGTGAGATGGCTTGTGTGTGTGCTTGACAGGTAATACCTGAACTGATAGGTTTGGATGCTGCAACTTGTTCCCAAGGAGCCTGACTGTTGTAGTCTATGAAGAAATGTTAGAGGATGCTGCAGCCTGGAGGAGAGAAGCAAGCTGTTAAAGATGAAGGACTGGAGGTTTGAGCTCTGCTCTGATGGTGGTGGCACAAATCTGTCCAGTCCTGGATATGAAGTGTGGGTCTCTCTCACTCGACTCCCACAGTGAATGAAGTACAAGAGAGGTTGTCTTCATGGACAGAGGACATGGGGGTGCCCAGAAGCTTGCCACAGGAGCCACACTACACTTTGCTCCAGTGTGCAGGCAGCCCAGGTATGCCTGTGTCAAATGTCACTGCACAGTCTCAGCAGTGTGTTGCACTTTGTCCTGTGGCTGGAGTGCAGGGAGCCCTGACAGAGGCACTTCAGGAGGAGGAGATGTTTCCAACAGCTGGCTGACTGAGCTGATGTCTGTCTTGGCATCCTTCTGTAACTGTCCTCCCCTGGTAGCATAGGGCAGGTGAGGGGAGAGTGAAGGGGAGGTACTGACTCTGCTGTTGGGGAATGCAATTTCTCTGTTGCTGGGGATTGCAATTTCCTGGTTCTTTCTGTACTCATCAGGCACAGATTATTTCTGCCTTCAGCTTTAATGAAGAGACAATGTCAAGAGACAGCAATTGCAAACCCAATCTAACATCATCACCTTGCAGGTACGAGCAAAAGCAGCTATATCACCATGCTCGTATTTAACTAAGCAGGGTCCTTTCAGTATGGATGCAGTGTGGCTGAGCAGCAAGTTCACCATTTAAAGTGGAAATCAACACTTCCCAGGAGTGAGGTAGATCATTAAGCATTTTGTTACATGAGCCAGCATCACTTTTCTAAAAAAAAGGTGTCAGGATATTCAGCCAAATGAGCAATTCAGTTGGCTTAACTTTCCTGACCGCTTTCTAATTTGGTTTTAATGAAGATACAATTAAGAGGTAATGTCAGTAGAGCAGAACATTGTCACAGGATAACAGTCTCCTGCTGCTGTATAAATGGTAAATGCAGTAAATACAGAAGGAAAGCCAGAATGTTTATTTTCAAAGCACAAGGCATTGATCCTGGGACACTCTTCTGTTCTGATACCTCTATTTCTATTTTGGCAGAATGGTGGGCAGCAGATTCAATCTGTTTTGGCCTGCTCCTGCTTCATAGGAGTGGGAGGAAAACGCTCAAGGTGGCTCTGCTGCAGTAGGAATGTGCTGCTGCTAATGGCAGCTCATGGGTTAGACTCGCAATTGCTCACTTTAACCTGATTGTCCGATGGCATTCGTGCTGCCATAGCAAATGCAGTAATTGAGTGCCTCAGCCAATTGGTGCTACAGAATAACTTAGCCATGATAGTACTGTTTATGAAAGCGAACCTCCATTCAGAAACCAGCCTTTTTATTTTCTGACTGGCTGGAGCTCATGATGTTTGTCTTTTCTGGTGAATAACGTCTGCCTTCCAGCACTGCATCAGCAGAAATAAGGAATTTGTGTTCCAGCACATATTGTTCACCTCCGTTGCAAATCAGGCTGCAAAATTATTTCCATTCTGAACTTCAGTCCCCATTTTTCTTTTAAGTTTTGCAAAACTTCTTTGGGGAATTTTTTTTTTCCCAGACATTTAAGCCAAGTAATAGCTTTAACTGTTTTTTGCATTATGAAGGCTGACAAGATATACTATCTCCTAAAGCTAAGACTGCTTTTTCAAGCAGAAAACTGCAAGAAATAACTGCAAATGAGACTTATGCTAAAATATGGATAAATTTTGGAAGTTAAAACTGTAAAATTAGTTCTAGCTGAAGAGAACTGCCTTTGTTCTGTCTGAAATATTTGGTGTTTTGAATTTGAAAACTAACAGCAATTTGGAGCACACAGACTATATCTTAAATCTTCCAGGATGCCCAAAGAATAATACTTCTTATAATAGTGCTCTTCATCAAGAGCTCGCAAAGCATTTTATGCTGATCAGAATGAGGTCTAGCCAGATAAGGGTTCATTAAAAAAATCCAGGGGTCTTACATTTCCACTCTAAAGTAGAAGCAAATCAAGTCTGTCAAAAATGCTAATAAAAAAATGAGACACCTTTAGCACAACAAATGTTAAGCATGTCGAAGCTGAGAGGGATTTGCCTTCAAGCCCAGAGTAGGCCTTGTATTTAAGAGTTCTAACTACTGCGTTGCTTCTAGTCATTTTGCTCCTGTACAGGGAGGTGTTCACACTGATGGGGATTTGTGGACAAGCAGTTGGCTGGAAGTTGGAAGCTGCACCTTCAAATTCCTCTTTTGACTCATGCACGTTTGGGCTGGGTCTGTTATCTTCTGCAAGAGGACACTCTGACCCTTTGTCCATTCCACTGACATTGCAGAAGGCAGATGCTCTTCACCTGCTTCTTCTTTGTGAATGACAACATTTGTCAACTCTCTGTCGCCTTGCATAGAGCACCAAGCAGTTGTTTTCCACTTATTCCTCTACAGCTGAGGTAAAGCACTCTCCCTGATGAAATGGGACATCTCCCTCTGGACCAGTGAAACTTCCCTGCCACACAGGAATTGTTCTGACAGATACATTCTTAGGAAAGCTTTGTTTTGTCATATCACTGTTTTGCAGTCAGAAGGAATTATTTTAGCAACCAGCCAACCCTCAAGTCAGTGTCTTAGCATCATCTTCTCAGACAGGAAAGACAAGACATCATAAGCTAACATGAAACCAGTGGCAGATCTGGGCATAAGATAGAAGTGCTTAGTATCTTGTGCTCTCAGCATGTTGCCTTACCCTTGACTATAAACTAAAATAGTGAGTGTTTTGAGAGATAATGCCGTGAATCTGGCTACATGAATATAGGTGTCATGAGGCTGCATTTACATCAGGGTTACCTGATTAGAATTTTACTTACAGTGTGTCATGCAGTTTTGCATCTCTGCAGGCTGTGCCCCTTGCAGTCCCTGTCATTTAGCTGTTAATGTGACCAAAGGAAGCTGGAAAAATTGCATGCAGGTGCTGTGTTTGTGTAAAGGTACACTCACGCAGCCAAAGCAAATGTCAGAAAGCAAAAGGGACCTAGACTAATAGGATCGCTTCATCCTGAGCTAGCTCCTGCTGAGTGAGACATGGGAGAGGGACAGCTCCCTCAAACTGAGCCACTTCTCCCCAGCTCAATTTGAAAGCTCCTGGGGACAGTAGGAGGCTACTGTCTAGCTGGAAGTTGCCAGGAAGACACCTATTTGCTTCAAAGAAAATACTCCTTACAACTTACCTACAGTGCTACAGTGACAGGAGCTGAAGGAAATACCACAGGACTTCCCCGTGCTTCCTGAGGTGAGACCATTATGCTTCTGGATGTTTCTTATATTTCCAGGAGAGGAAATCTCCCTCTTCCCCAAAACTCTGACAGAGTCCTGGAGGTCACGAGGGGGCAGTGTTCCTCCCTTTGAGAAGCACATGGGCATCTTTGCCCATCTGAGTTCTCTTTACCTTGCTGAGTTCTCCTTGCCCAGATGAGGGACAGGAAGAGGATGGTGTCTCCCGAGGGGGAAATTTCTACCGAAGAGACAGTGTGAGTAGCAGGAGGGAGTCAGTTGCTGTAATGCAAAGGGCACATGAGGCTTCTCTTCCACTCGAGCCCCTGTAGAGAGGTGGCCATGGCATACTGGGGCAAGTGGGGGACAGCTGTGATACCCCTGGTGCTGTGGACACACTGAGAGGTCCAGTAGCTCAGAGAGGTGAGGAAATGGCCAGAGGCTCCCTGAGCTATTCTCAGTCAGCTGGTCAAACCCTGAGGCTGTGGCAGGGCCAGAAGCAGCCCTGCAGCACTGGCTTTAGCACAAGCAGCAGCTCCCAGGGGCGAGCTCCCCAAACCACTGTCTTCTCTGCTTTGCTGCACCACCAAAGGGCTGTTATTGAAATAGACTTACAGGGCTGTCTGATGGGAAGTAAAGGTGGGGAGGGAAGAGCAAGGAGCAACACATTTCCCTTTAAATGAATAGGAAACTCTCAAGACTTCCTGTCACCCTGTGGAGCATTTAACTTTTCAGTGACCAGCACTATAAATTTCACCTATTGGTAGAAGTAAAGATGTTTTATAGTTGTCCAGACTGAGCTATGAGTGACTTAAAGTCTAACAAATCATTCCTTTGCTCTCCTCCCACTGGTCTTTTAACCTTGCTATACATAGCGCCTGCTTTTCCTTTAAAGATAACCAGGGTGGGAGAGAACAGCTGTCACCAGCACCTAATTTGAGCCATGCTATAATTTCCCTCTGCTTGCCTGTAAGGACATGAAGAAAACAAGCAGAGCAGAAATCATCTGGCAAGAAGAAGGCTGAGCTGTGCTCCTGAGCACCACGCCAGTGCCGTCGGGAGACAAACCGCTCCCTGGGAAGCTGAAGCAGTTGCTTCCTCAGTAAGGTCTGGGGTGCTAGAGGAAGGGAGGAGGACTCAATGGGAGCCTTACCATGAAGGGCTTTTTGACAAAAGGTGCTATGCAAGCACTGCATGTTGTGGTGGATGGTACATGGTGGAGTATTTCCAGCAAGAGAGGGTGCATTTGTACCAAATCAATACACATGCTGTTTTCTCTGTTGGAATATTGTTGTTGTCCTTTATTACATTAAAGAGGAACATCTTTATCTCATGGTGATTTGGGTGGGATGTGACATTGCCTCATGTAAAAGGGGCCTGTAATATCAAGGAGACAACCGTGAAATAACACATTACACACTGAATTGAACAGCAGGCTCATTTACATTCCTTTAATTTGGAAATATGAACATTCAGAAACCCTCTTCTCCACTTACATCTCCTTATTTGGGAAACATGTAAATTACATTTATGATAATTTAGTATTTAACTGGTACAAGCATTGCAAATTCCAGAAACAAATGCTTCAAAATACACAGGAGCTGTGCCAGCTTCCTTTGCAAACGCTTGTGGTAAAAGCCACCTCTGCAGATGACTCCAAACACTGTGTCTCCAGCTTCTGAATCTGTGCTTGTAAAGCAGATGGGACAGCTGGGGTGAGGCTTGTAGGGCTGGACCTTTTGTCCCAATCACAGTGTAGGCTTATGGCATGTGGCAGATGGGTGTAATTAATAAAGTGGGAGTATCACTTCTGTTGCATGTGGTATCGTTTTTTGCAGCCTATGAGGTCCCAGAATTGCAGATGAAAATGACAGCGAAGGACCTTTTAGATCAGCCATTCTCAAACAGTGCTGATAGGCCTCTTCTACAGTAATCCCACTGCTACATTTTCCAGTCTCGTCTTGGAAACCTTTTACTGATAGCAACTTGTGTTCAGTTGCTCACCAGACAGCTTGTTCTATTGCCTGTGTAATAGCCCTTATTATTAAGTCATTTCTCTTATATCTAAACAGGATTGTTCCTCTGATTATTCAAGACCCTTTTACTGTCTCTGCTGCAGGGAAGGTCCATCCTAACAGCACACAAATATTGGTGCTCATCCTGGCACAAACTGGGGCTCCTTCCTGCCCTGTGAATTTTATCACACACATCACCTGCATTTCCTTTCACTGTTCCCACTGCCCCTCCGTAAGTTCTCTGCCACTTTTCAGTCTCTTTTTTAGAAAGTGAGGCCTAAAAATGTGTGCTGTGCTCCAGCTCTAGCTTTACCCAGGCTGCATAATGCTTCACTCATCACTCCTCTTTTGTTAGATGACAGATACCTCTTCATTCTCTACACCCTGGGATAGTGATTGCTCTCCTTGCTATGAAAGCTCTTACGCTTTTCATAAGCCACTATAAGCCCAAGGTCTTTTCCTATATTAACATATTCTAAATATCTGTTGATTATTATTACTTCTTTCTGGGTCCATTTTATTTTATTGACATCTTCCCATGACTCACAACCTGCCAGATAATTCTGAAATGGGAATTTACTAACCTTCTTCACTTATACATTTTATATTTTATTGCTTTCAGTGCTAGCAAGGTTTAGCACATCATTGCCTCTGTAGATCAAATGTCCAGAGTACAGAGGGGAATAAAAATATTTGGACAAATAATTGAAAGTTTAAAGTAGGATTTTTAAAAAAGCAAGAAAAATTCAATCTTATGAAATATAAAACACGTATTTAAAATTTTTCCCCTTGCCCAAACTTGAATAAAAAGAGAGAAAGTATAGAAACAAAACTTCGTATCTTTAACAAAAAGTTGGCAATCTCTATCAAACCTGAACTTTTATGTGAGCACTTTCATCTTAGCTACACAGCCTTCAGGGGCAAAGGTGTTCTGAGTAATTCTGACAAAGGCTGTGAGAAGGTAATACCTGTCTTTTTTTTCTACCTGGTTCATAGAAGAGACAGTACAGAAATCATTGGCTCTGAATAACAGTTCATCCCCTTTCAGGAGAAGTCTGAAATATTTGCCCGAAGTTAATCAGAAGCCATAGCTCAACGGGCTTCCACGTGTCCTTGCTGTGCAGAGCAGAGACAGAAGCAAGCACATGCTGCAGAGCCTCAGTTAATGGCACTCTCTAGAGCAAAATTGTATTAAAAAACCCCACAAAATCCAAGCCAACAATAACAAAACCAAACAAAACTCCCAAAATATGTCTGAAAACCAGAAGTATTATCATGCTTATTTCTTGACGTTGTCAATAGCCTTTGATGTGTTTATGTGTCATTTCCTACAGAATCTTGCACGGATCAAAAAGAAAGGACAAGTTGGGGGGAATCAATACAATAAAAAAGGCATGGCTAAATAGAGGTCTACTTTTGCTCTGACACCCAAGTCAAAGGGCTGAGTTCAAAGGAGCAAAAGAGGATCTCATGCCCATTCCTCAGCTGTACTCACTTTACAAATTATCTGTCATGCACTGTGCACTAAACCCTGTCAAAACAAGTCCTTGCTGCTGCATGAAGGTGCAAGAAGCTCTGGGTACATGTTGTCTATTGGCTGCTGGTGCTTCTGAAATGGCATCAGGCTGTCTATTGTTTGGCACTAAAATAATCCTGACTTTTTAATGGAGATCCAAAGATAACACAGTTTGACATTCCCTCTGCATGGCTGACTCCCAGATGACATTACCAGCTCGTGGCAAATATTTTGAAGTTTTGTTAACCTTCTTAGTAAGTCTGCCTTGTACCTGTGTTGCTCATTCCCAATGGGTTCGAGAAGCATTGGTCTGAATTATCCCTGAGGCAAAGAAGGGTTCAGGAGGGGAGCCTGAACAGGACTCCTTGATTACATGAGATTGCTCTGACAGATTCACTTTCAGCAATTGCATGTGCACACCTGATTTAGGGTTCCTCAGAAGACAGTAGTGGAAGCTGATTTCTTTGAAAGTAAATACCCAGCAGTCAGGACTGTAACAGATGTTACGGATGGGACCAGTAATTCACTTAACTGTGTCTCAAAAACCCTCTTTTCTATACATTTCTTCTCAGTATTCTCCTGGGCAATCACTAGCCCTGCTAAATTTGTGGTTCTCATTTAATTCCCTGACATGTTCTTATTTTTTAAAGCTTTATTTTCAGCTATTGAAGTACAAGAAATTGCTTTTGGCCTCAAGCCTTGATTTCCAAAGAGTCAACAAGAGACTCCACTCTTCTTAACTTAAAGGGAATGTTTTCCACTTTGGTGTGAACAGTTCTGAGGGCATTTCTGAGCCCACCTGCACTCTTCTGCACTGGTCTGTTCCCCCAGTATATGTTAATTTTTTTCTGCTCTGCCAGTGGAGGGCACAGCATGCAGACCAAGACCTCACAATGAAGTAACTTTTTTCGAGATGAAAGTCTTGGGTTTAGGCACAGCCAACATATCCTTCTACCCTAGGGCTTCTTAATTTATCTCTTTCTGCAAAACCACCACCCAGCAATCAGTTAGTTACAGTGTGGATAAACTGCCTGCAAGAAAGGAGTGGAAGCCAGCTCCCCTGGCCCAGAGACAGGGAGGGCAAGTGGGGCCTGTATTGAGACCTCAGGACAGCCCCTGGAGGGAGAGAGGCATTTCTTATCTGTGGAAGGTCAGACTGCAATGGGGGTGCATGGGCAGCAGGTGCAACACCACCAAGGGGTGGCCACATGCCACAAGCTGCTGTCATCGGGGTCTGCAAGCTGTAACCTAGCTGTTGGTTACCTGGGGCTTCTCCCCAGGTTTGGAAACTTCTTCCTCATTTGTCTTTGGGTCTTACATTAGGATGTCCCCTGGGCAGGGGGATCAGGCTGCAGGGAGTCAGGGTTAAGGACAGCTCTGGCAGGACTCAGTGGCCACCAGCGCACCATCTTCAGAGACAGGCCTGTGGTCACACATCCTGTGGCATCACTTGGGTTAAAAGGCAGGCACTGTGGATAGTACTTTTCAATAGAGAGATATAGATGCACATGTAAATGTCATGTACAAATAGTCATTCTTTTCATGGCATTACGTCAGAAATGTTACTGAAATCATCACAAATTATGTCTGCTGTATAATCTTTTTTTTTTCTTCCTTTACTTGGTCTATAATTACAGCACCTCCAAAAAAAAAGTGTATTGGATTTTTCTGTTATGATCTATGTTTAGGGCTTGGCAGGATTCAATTTTAATTTCAGCTTCAATGATAACATTTTATTACCTGTGTTCTTTATTTATAGTTATACACTGCTTACTTATACTGATGTAAATATTTTTCAACTTGTATCCAGGAAAGTGCTTTTATCATTGGTTGAAAGAAAAACAGCCTTTCTCTTTTGAATAGCTGGTGTGATTTCAGAGAGATGGGGTCTACAAATTCATTTTCCATCACAAAATTTAGCCCTTAATCTAAACACAAGACAAATGACAAATACATTACAAAACCCTTCGTGATGGAGCCTGTCCATGTTTTGTTTTCTTGGAATGCTGCACAATGTGACAACATGAATCACAAGTAACAGTCAAGTTTGGACAAGCTAGAAAATGCTCTTTTTTTGTTGTTGGAGGAGGGAGAAATGTATTGTGTTATTAAAACCAGAGTTGAGCTGAGGAAAAAAAGTTCGTTTTAAGTATTTTATGCATTTTGATAACCTAAGAAGATCCCATTTTAAATATGAGCAAGTGTTAAGAGAAAGATCATTAACCAAGTAATACGCCTACTGGAAACAAAACCCACAACAGCTTAAAGAAAACAGACAAAAAGCCTGTGATTAGGTAAGTGGATGTCAGTGCCGAAGCATTATTTCAGACAGGAAGCAGCATGAGACTGTGGACAGCCATGGATCAGACATTTTATCATCCAACTCTCAGTACCCCAGGACTCCAGTACCAATCAGCTGACATCCAATCAGTGGAGAAAGTTTCCTGAATCAAGGCTGCTTGCTGGAGAAAGGGTGCCTGGTTTATCCAGGGGAATTAAATCCCAAGACTGCAGTGTGATCCATGTGGGCACCAAGACCAGGTTTCTGCTGACTCCAGTGAAGATAAAGGATTTACGTGCACAGGAAAGTGGTGGGATGATGAGCATGTCTTCTGCATTCCCCCACCCACAATGGCTACTTCCCTCCTGAGGTACCAAGTAGGGAGCTCCTTCCTCTCCTTCTGCCTACTAGCAGGCCTGTATAAAGTGGTGTTGCTGGAACTCTAGCTGTTGCTCAGTAATGCTAGAAGCTGAGAAATACCGTGGTTATATGCAGGACAAGGCTTAATTTTAAAAGAATGGAAAATAATTGGTCTTTATATGCTGGCAATATGGGTGTTACTGGTTCAGAACAGCAGAGTGGGGAATGGGAGTTGACTGCTCCCATCCTGATGCTGATATTTTTTGCTAAATGATTTGGCAGAACAAACTAAAAAAGTGAAGGCTGTAACTGTTTTCTGTTGACACTGTAATGATCTTAAGTGCTCTGCCAAAATTGCTACTAAGCATTTTACTCAAAGTATTTGCGGAACAGGCCTTAAGAATTATTGATAGTAAGAAAATAACATATTAATGAGCATTTTCCCCAACCTAGTGTACCACCAGAGAATTTACAAGTACCAATGTGCACTAAATTTGCAAAGTACAATTTTAATTCCATCCTGTAGAGTATTTAAATCTTAAAGAAAATTACCAACTAAGTAAGTAGCAGATCTAAAGTACAATTGTCAGAGCTGAAATGTCCTTTACTTCCTCACAAAACCAACAAAGTCCATCAATCTCAAGGTTTTTGTTCAATACTCCACTGCCAGAAACTGTTTTCAAATTCAGATGAAGGGAAAAAACAACAACAATCCTAAATATATTATTAAAACCTCTGAGTATTAAATAAGACAGACATTAGATCAGCTTAGGGTCCTTGATTTATGCCAGAGATGCAGCCATGAAGCAGCACAAGAGAGTAAAGTGCTCCATGACTTGCCTAACAAGTTGTTATGTTTTCACATGCGCAATGAACAACTCTATATCAAATCAGAGGAGAAAGTAATCCTCCAAACCCTCCTCACTTTACAGGTTTGGCAGGGATGCCTTTTTGATCAAGTTCAGTTCTTGGAGCAGTCCAAATGAATGGGATTTTTTGGTCTGCCCTGAAATTTGGTGCATCTCACAGAGGGAGGGAGGCAGACAGGCAGGCAGGCAGAAGATGTGGGCTGGGGAAAGCAGGCAGGATGCATCAGTTTGAGAAGATGGTTCTCCCTACAACAGCTGCTCTTTTAGCATTATGTGCATGGGTGAGTACAGATGTGTGTGGAGATCTGGGGAAACAAACCATGGTTTCTGAATAAGCTCAGTCTCAACCTGTACTCTGTGGTGTCTCAACATAGTTCACCTTTGATGATGCAACATTGGCAGCAATCCTCAGGAAAGCATCTGGCTACTTTGGTAAGTAAATAATCAGCAGCTGGGGAAAAAAATGCTGATGTGGGGACAGAGGCATTGAAGGGCTCTCTGAGCTATTGATTTTTGCATGTGTTCAAGGGAACACAATGGGGAAACAGATTTTGTGTCAGCTCAGGTTACCCAGAAATTTCTATAATTTGTCATCTAGCCCGGTTGCTAGATTGATTGAACCTGGTTAACACTGCTGAATAACCAGAACAAACATCCCTTGAAGAAAATTATTAAATGTTTGAAAAAAATCGGATACAAATTCTTGCTTAAGGGATTTGCATCTTAAGTTGCTACATAAAACATTTTCTGTGAATACTGAGATGTACAATAGGAGAAAACCAGCAGTGACTGTCAGCTGGGGTGGCAATTTCCTGGCTACATGGGCCTTTCTATAGCTGCGTGTTCAGTGTCAGGGTAGTGCTGGGGTTGTCCTTGTCCAGTTTTCCTCCTCTGCCCTCTTCACAGCTGGACCTCAGGTGCCCTTCAGCTGTTGGGTGAGTGGAGGGCACAGTGGCCAGCTCCTCTTTCCCATGGGTTTTTTCCTTCGGTCCAACATTCTCCAGCTCATACAGACACTGCAGTTACTTTAATTTTGCAAGAACAGCCATGATATGAAGATGTATTTCCAAACCCCTGTATTCCTCAGGTTCCTTATGTCTTTCCTCGCAAGCACACAGGTTGCATTTGCTTTAGGTCTGTACCTGCTTCTGCACATGGTGCTGTGCTCACTCCCTTGCTGATGTTTGTGAGTCAAAGGTCCTCTAAAAATACTCCATATGAAGGTGAGGGGTGCAAGTTGGCAGTTAATAGCCCTTTTCACACAGCTCTTCAGGAAACATCTGCGCTGAGGGCCAATTCAGAACACAGCTCTGCTTTTCCATGCGTAGCTCTCCCTGCTGCTCACTCAGCTCTAATCACTAGGACCTGATCGCCTCAGGAAAGATAAATGCATTGATGGGATTTTTTTTGTGTCCTGTTGTTCATGAATCATTGTTCCTGTCACATAATAACTGTAATTATTACTTTTCTGGACCTTTGGCCAATTGTCTTAGCAGAAGAGAAAAAAAAGCAGCAGAAAAGGGGGGGGCGGATGAAAAATCAGACATCTTGGAAACAAAAATAACCCCTTTGCTATTAGAATTGTTCCCTTCAGGTCAGAGCCAGTATGCATGCACACTTTGCTTCCTCTACTTTGCAGTGCCTAGGGTAGTTTGTCTGGTTTTAAATTGGCCAAAGTAGATGAATGGTGGCAGAAAGAAGGTTATTTTTAATCTGTTAATGTGTTATGGGAGACTGTTGCGGCAATGAAGCATAGAAGGTGGGGGAAAATGTAAAATAATTTTGTTTGAACTAAAGGAGCACATGACGTGAGAATTGCAAAGCTCTTGGTACAGGGTTGTAATAGTAGTAAAAAAAAACCAACCCCCCCCCCCCCAAAAAAAATCCCACCCCTTTTTTTTTTTTTTTTTTTTTTTTTTTTTCCCTGAGGGCACGTGCACTGTGGTGCGATACGAAGGATGGGCGTCATGGAGGTTCT
>JAAGNO010013667.1:0-16253 GCA_033439905.1 Ceryle rudis | reverse complement strand
AAAAAATATTTTTGTTAGAAAAAAAGAACCAAATGACGAGAGAATGGAAAAGCTCTTGGCACGGGGTTGAAAAAATAAAAAAAAAAAACCCCCCCCCCCCCCCCCCCAAAAAAAATCCCACCTTTTTTTTTTTTTTTTTTTTCTTCCTTGTTCCCTGAGAGGACATGTCCCTGTGTAGCACACAGGAGTCTTGGCTTCACTGAGTTTTTGGTATAAGGATAAGAGAGAGCCTCATTACTGGACTTCTCCAGAAAGCTCCTGCCTGGTTATATAGCTCAGAATAACAAGGAGTGTCACCACTAATACAACCAGGAGCTATGGATTTTGCACCACTCTGTAAGCCTGCCTGACCCTGGGAGATGCTGTGACCTGACTAGGTGGGCAATCAGAGGACACCCTATTCCCTGGGCAGCTGTCAGAAGTCCCTGCTATTTCCACTCCTTCCCCTTCAAAATATTAGTGTGTTCCTGCCTTCCATGCTTACTACGTCTTTTTTTTTCTTCAATTTATATAAGACCACCCTTAGCAATTCAAGACAGGTCCAGCTGTGGTTAATTCGGCATGGAGAAAATGATATCAAGCAGAGCAGTTCTGGGGAAATAAACAACCCAGTGCAAAGCCTGCCCCTAACTGACTGATGAAGGAAAATTGGGGTTTCTCAAGAAACAATTTCCATAGCAATGGTAACAGAGAGGAAGCTGTGCTGTGAATTGTGGGCAACCCACCACAGCTCTTTGGCCTCTGAACTGCAGGGTGAATTGGCGCTGGTCGCGAAGTGTTGGCCAGAGTGCCCAAGGCTCACCCTGCAGCTGGCGGTGGCTGCACCAGATTTAGCGCAGGATCATGCTCCCACTGAGGGACTCCCAAGGCACAGCATGACATGGGCTGTGCCCATGGGCAAGCCCAGTTAGGGGCATGTAAGCACTGTGCTGTACTGTGGGATGGAGACAAGCTTCCGCCCCCCACCCCTGAAGAAACAGATTCCACGTCGTGTAGTCCTTTCTCTTCCCTTTGCATTTATTTTAGGTAAGAAAGAAGATTATGCCTCAGCCTAAGTACTGATTGCTATCACTTCAAACAGACTGACTTTCTTTTATGCTCTGTGTAACAAAATCATTCAGGAGATTTTCCCCTTCAGAAGAAGCTCTGCAGGTGCCATGGGTAATAGGGGCACACTGGCAATTATTAAGGCCGTATTCTTCATTTTTGATGGTTAAGGTAGCTTGCTTCAAAAGTGATTAATGATATAGGGTATATTTGCTTGACTGGGGATGTCTTAAGGAAGGCTTGCTTTCAGGGAAAGAAGCCCACTGCAGGAATCTCAGGATGGTGAACCAGCATCTCCCGTGTTGCCAGCTGCTTTTGTAAACCTTGGTGATGCATGTATGCATATAGCAAAGAAGCGTATGTAAATTTTTTTGCCAGGCAGGCCACAAAAAGCAAACTCAAGTTCCTGGCAGCTAAATCACGAACAAATGTTGTTCTTAATTTGGTGCAGTACATAATTAACAGTTTACAAATTATAATAGGCCTTAGAGAAAAAACAGATCAAAGAGAAAAAAAATCCCTAATTCTGGACTTGAAGCTTGAAAAGACAAATTAATCCATTTTCATAGCTGTCTTTTGGGCACACCTTCCCAAAGATGTACCTTTACCAAGGCTTAATTCCCACTCACAGGAATTTGGTACCTCAATACAAGGAGCCATTCCTCTCAGCACGCGGCACTGTAGCTGGCTTCACTTCTATTAGTTAAACCCATATCCTTTTCAAAACCAGAATGAACATTTCTGCTTTTGGCAACATTTTGATTGCCAACTACGACCAAGACTGCATCAGAAGAAAAGAAAGGCAAGGCTGATGGGATTTCCTCTGTGCTGACTTTGCCCGGTTTGCCTTTTTCAACAGCTGTTCCTGAAATAAGTGGAAAGACCAGTCACTAAACAGCCTCTCTCACAGTGGGTGGCCTCTTCGTTATTGTCGTCAGTACCAGCAGTCAGGAGTACATACAGAGGAAACTGCCTGAAAGGTACAGTTTGAAGACACAGAGAGAAATACAGTCATGATATGTAATGCACCAAGTGGCCTGATGATGGATTTGTCTCAAAGCAACACAAGATATTTTTATCTGTCTGGATTTATGGAAATACATTTTTTATCACTACTTTTTAGGGCAAACAAAAGTCAGCAAGCTCCAAGGAGTGTACATGTTTCAGGAATTTGGAAAGAATTAGAGTCAGTGTATCAGTGACATGGGTTAAGGGCCAGAAACAAACTGGAGGGAAAAGGAATAAATGAAAGCAGAGTGGTGCTGAGGATGAATTTGGTCATTTTACTACTTGGCAAGAATGACTACTTTTTTTACTAAATACCTTTTCAAAAGCATCTTATTTCTGGGGTAAACTGGAGTTTTCTATTTAAGTATTGCTATGTTTGGAGCATTTTCTGATATTCAGCTTTCTAGTGTAGAAATAAAAATTTGCCAGGGAGGGAAAACATCTTCTGTTGTTGTTACTGTTGACAACTTTTAGTAAGAAACCTCTCTTTACCTACCTTCACTGGGGAATGAAAAGCTTGCTAAGTTAATGCAGAGCTAGAGCACGAGACAAACAAGGAGAATGACAAAATTAGACAAGTCAAAGCATCCTGATTTTTTTTTTTTTTTTTTTTATCTACTCCTTGGTACTTTCTCTTCTTAGCTTCTTATCTATTTTTTTTCCTACTTGTCAGGGCTCTTCTTTTAAGCTATCAGCTTTTTGTACGGGGATTGCTATTGAGTTTTCACACATGTTGGCATGTTGTGAGCTTGACCGACAGAAGGTTAAGGGTTACAGCATATGCCAGTCACTGGAGACAGCCAGCAAGAAGAAGAGGTCATTTGGGCAACCCTTTGCTATAGTAAACAGCAGGGATCACAAACAAGAAGGCTGAAGTATTTGATGCAAAAAAAAAGTGAGCAAAGCCCTTGTTTGGTAAGAGACTTGGATAAACAACCAGCTGAAAACCATCACAACCAGCAACCTGACCACAGTCTGAGCATTCGGTCAAACCCTGGAAAGTGTTGTTGCCAAAGGCTGGTAGCTTTGCTATGTGCTGTGTCTAGCTCCAGCTTACAGTCTTGCATGCCATCAACCCCAAGGTAAGACTACATATCTGCTAGATAAACTTGAGCAGTCCACCTCAGTTTAAACTCAATCACTTGCTTTATGACCATCCTGGGTCTGGATTGGCAAGGCCTTGGTGCCCATTCATATGTATTTATGGGGAAGGCATGATGCTTAAATGGAAGTGGCATTGTTTCTAGAGAAAACAATCAAGGCTAATAGGGTAAGGAGAGAACTGATGTGGCATTGTCAGGTAGAGAGAGGGGCTGATGCTACTAGGGTGACATTTTAAGTATGGTTTATTTGCAAAGAATGAACATGATGCTCCAAGAGAAAAAGAATTCCACCTGCTCTAGAGATGTAGCTATAGCAACCTCCACACGATTACATTGCTAATCTGCAGGTGCTGAAGAGGCATAGATGGATAGATGATGTTGAGTAATTCAGTTCCAAATAGATACTTTGATCTGCATAACAGCTTGCATTTATGTCCCAAATATGGAACATTTCCAGTTCTTCAACTCTTCCTTAAAAAAGCAAAATTTCCATTCTTTATTTTATAATGGGAGTCTAAAAAAGTTGCTCATGCTATCTAACAAGCTAGACAGCTCCATTACATTTAGGTGGGGAAGGAGCAGGGGAAAAGGAAACCATTTCATTGCCAAAAAAAGCCCAAACGATTTATTGCACGTTTTACCTGAGTGACTCCTCAAAGGGAACAAAATTAAGCAAAAGAAAATACATCTTCTGCTTTCCTCTATACATGACATACTGATGAATCAATTGCATTGTCACATTAAAGGTCTGTTCTGCTGCAGACACTGGCAACAGTCTCTGAACATGTACCAGATCAGACCATGCTTCATTAGCAGCCACAACACTGTTAAAAACATCAAGCTAACATCTGTCCTGCTTTACTCTCCATGAGATGCCATTGAACTTGGTGGGGATGCCTGGGATGGAAATCAGGGCAGAATATGGCTCATCATCAAACAGCTCCAAAGGAACCTGATCCTTTGATAAGCAAAATCTGCAATTCACTTGTTCAATAAAAGGAAGGAATTCAACAGCTCCAAGAGCCCCTTCATTGTATTCCCCTTCTAATCTACTGGAGTGCTCCTTTAGGAGGGTAGTTTAGTCACATACTCATCATTTCATGAAAGCTGGTTAAGGACATTTGATGAAGCATCTAAAGTCTATATCACATTCACCTTTCCTTCTCTATTTTTTATCCTTTATTTCATTGCCAACTGAACATCCCACAGCCCAGTTGCTCCCCTCGCTTCCTGAAGCAGTCTACCCTGTTGCCTGACACTGCTTTATTTCTTTCTTTTTAGGCTGCTGTGTAATCACCTTCTTTATTCATCTGAATGACTTTTCTGTATTAAAAAAACAACAAATCAAAGCAGAAAAGCCATATGAAACATCTCTATGCTTGCAAAAATCAGAGGTCAGTGTCAAATGCTTGCCTTTTGCATGAACTGCATGCACATGACAGTGCAGTGGGCCATGGCACAACAGCCAGCTTTTTTCCACAGGACCTTGTCTTGTCCCTCGCTCAGGATGCAGCTCTTCCAGTAATGATATCTTATTGATGAAATAAGAAGTTCCTCATTCCACCCCTAAGCTTCCTGTCCCACTGCTTTTCTGCTGATCTTTCTTTCACCCCTGCCTCCTGCCCTACTCACCCTCTGTCCTTATCTCAGTGTCCTCATTTCATTATAGCCCCAGTCCCCTTGCATTCACTGCCCTGCCCATCAGAACCACCCCTGACACCAGGCTCGTCCACCTCCTGCCCTGCCTAGGACATTTCACATTCCTTGTCCTTGGCTCTTGTGGCTTTTTCTTTGTGCCTCCCACCACTGTGTGACCCCAGCTGTGGGGCCTACCCACCCCTTGCAGGGTTAAGGGACAGCTGGAAGGGGGAATTACAGCATCTCTCTTGGCAACCAAGGGGAAGCAGCACTTTGGTGCCTTGGTCTTGGGTGTCCTGCACAGCTGAGTCTTGTGCCTTAAACAGATTGTTTCTGGCTGGTTACCCTCTAGCAACTGTGTTTCTCACCTCAGGTGATGTCTGATATCTCATAAGACCATACTAATTTTGGGGGGTTGACCTTGTCTGGATGCCAGGTGCCCACCAAAGCCACTCTTTCACTCCTCTCCTCACCTGGACAGTGGACAGAAAATATCACAAAAGCCTCATGGGTCAAGATATGGACAGGGAGATCCCACAGAAATTACAGTCACAGGCAGCACAGACTCAATTTGGGGAAATTAATTTAATTTACTACCAATTGAATGAGAGTAGGATAATGAGAAATAAAATCTAAATCTTAAAACACCTCCTTGCCACCCCTCCCTTCTTCCCAGGCTTAAATTTACTCTTGATATCTCTGTCTTCTCCCCTGCCAATGGTGCAGGGGGATGGGGGTTGTGGTCAGTTCATCATGTGTCATCTCTGCCTCTCCTTCCTCCTCAGGGAGAGGACTCCTCACATTCTTCCCTGGCTCCATTGTGGGGTCCCTCCTACAGGAGACACTCCACCAAGAACTTCTCCAATATGAGTCCTTCCCATGAGATGCATTTCTTCATGAACTGCTCAGCATGGGTCCTTTCTCCATGGAGTGTGGTCCCTCAGGAACAGACTACTCCAGCATGGGTTCCCCACAGGGTCACAAGTCCTGTCAGCAAACCTGCTCCAGCATGGACTCCTCTTTTTATGGCGCCACAGGTCCTGCCAGTAGCCTGCTCCAGTATGAGCTTCACACAGGATCACAGCCTTTTTCGAGCATCGACCTGCTCTGGCATAGAGTCCTCCATGGGCTACAGGTGGATATCTGCTCTGTCGCTAACTTCCATGGGCTGCAGGGGGACATCCTACAGTCTTCACCAGGGGCTGTGGGGGAATATCTGTTCCAGCAGCTGGAGCACCTCCTCCCTCACCTTCTTCACTGACCTTGGTGTCTGTAGGGCTGTTTCTTTCACATATTCTCACTCCTCTCTCCACCTACAATTGCTGTTGTGCATGTTTTTTTCCCTTTCTTAAATATGTTATCACAGGGGCACCACATCACCATCGCTGATGGGCTCAGCTTTGTCTAGTGGCAGGTCCATCTTGGAGCTGTCTGGCATTGGTTCTTTCTGACATAGGAGAAACTGCCAGCTGCTTTTCACAGCAGCCACCCCTGTAGCCTCTCAACTACTAAAACCTTGCAATGTAAACCTAATACATAACTATGCTCCTATATTCTAATTCTTTATTAATTTAAACTTCTGTCCATTCCTCCATTACTTTGCCTGGGATTGTTATCAAGTAAATTAGACTATATTTACCTGTGTTGTTTCAATGGTCTTGGAATTTTTACACAAAATTGACGCTGACCTTTGAGAATTTCTCCATTATTTCATGACTTATTAAAAATTGACATACACAAGCTAAAAATATCTTGCATTGGCTCTTGGGGGCCACTTCTATGGGCCTTCAGATTTCATAAATGTTTAACCCTAGTGCAAGTTGTTCAATATCTTTCTTAATTAGAAATATGTCAGAAAATATATTATTCCAAATAGAGGGCAGAAATAATTGTTGAACAGTTTGGGGTTTTTCTTCATCATTATTAACGACTTGGCTGTCTCCAGCTAGTAATGAGGCTATAGCATTGATAGTTTTTCTGCTATTAGTTATAAGTTTTCAAGAAATGCTTCTTCTTAAACAAAGCCTGACCAGCCATGGATTTCTTTTTTTTTTTTTTCTGATGTCTTTAGTATCCTTTATCAATTTTCTACACTTCATAAACTCTTATTTATAGGGATTTTTATTACCTCCCCCTTTTTCCCATATGTTGCATATTGCTTTTTAATTCGTTATTCCTGCCTTCACCCTTCCGCTGGAAGAGAATGGGCTTTCACCAATATTATTCAGCTCCTTTACTGTGAAGTAATGGCTTTCTGGCCATTTAATATGTGCAGCTTCTTAATAATTTTTTACACTCAGTTTCACTTGTCGCTTTTCTCAGTTTAGGAAAGTAGTGTCTTTAAGTACCTAGTGTATGTGGCACTTGGAGTTACACAGCTTGTCAGGACAGTAATGGCAGCTGTCCCTAGGCAGCCTATGCTTTCTGCTTTGGCACAGTTATACTTGGCCCACAGCCCAGTGCTGAAGGAGGACATCAGTCTGCACTCAAACTGGGGCTGCAAAGGGTCTCACCTCTCTGAAGGATGCTGTTTTGATTTCATAGGTGGGTGCAGTTTATGAAGCAGTTCCCTGACAAAGAGGCAGAGGTTTGCTGCCACTGAGATGTCTGCCATCCCCAAATCAGTAATGGTGGAGAATGTCCCATCTCCCCTCTCCCTACCTCCCAGCCTTTTAAACCCTCCCAGGGTTTTATCCAGTGCTTTCAACACCTGGCAATGTTAAAAAAGCCTTCCGGGTGGTATCAGTAGCCTGGTTATATCATATTTCTTCCCATCAGTGATTACTTGAAAATAAGTAATCACTGAAGTTCCTCCTGCTTGTTTCACAAACTCCTCATGGCAGTCTATAAACCCTTGAAAAACAAGGGCTCCAGTGATGCAGGAGGTGGGAGAGGGTCTTTGGCCAATGGGGAGCCCCCACATAACCCTGAAAGAACGGGAAGCTCAGAGGGAGGAGAGGCTGGCTCAGAGGTCAGGCAGGGCAGAGTTGAACTGAACCCGCCTTCTTAATCCTCTGCCTCGACTGCAGGACTTATCCTTCCTCCTGAATTGCTTTCAAGCTGAATTGCTCCCAGATGTGCAAAAGTGTTTTTAGCGAGCACAAATAGCCTCTCGGTTATCTTCTTGAAAGGGAAAAGACATATACTGCTGAAGGAATATCTAAACATTCTCTCTGTATGTGCATGCTAGCCCATAGCAGAAATAGTTTCAGCTAGAAAAATATTATTTTGGGAATCAAAATCAGCACTTCTTCTTGTTTGAGTGTGTTATTTTTCACTTTGCTTGGCACTTCAAGTGCAAGGTCATGTGGCAAATTATTACACTAGCAATGTTCATCTCCATTTGAAGAACTCTGTCAAGAAATAATTTGAAAAAGGTTTGGGTAGTGCCTATGGTTTTTGTTTTTTTTTTTTTTTTTTTCTTCACAACAGCTCCATTATTCAAAGCCTATTTATGCAAATTCATTTGCTGCAGAGGTATCTTCATTTTAATTGCAGAAAAAAGCCTTAAAAAAAAAGCGCCAATATTCTTAAAGCAGGAATAAAATTTTTAAAAATTATAATGTTAAACTATGGCACCCCCACTGCCATGGATTCTGTCACAAGATCAGGGAAATATTGTTTAGAGAGACCTCTGGAGATTGCCTGGGCAAACCTCTCTCTTGAAGCTGGAGCAACATCAACCTAGCTCAGGCCAGCTTGTGCAGTCACACACACACACATGCACCACAAACACACACACACATTTCTCTCCCTCTCTGTATATATGCACATACACACCAAATTACAACTTTTATTTGCCGTACACAGGTGCCATATCTTAAAAATACAGCTTTTAACAACAGCTGGTTTCACTCTGCTAAGTGTTTTATCTAGAAGATGAGATTACACACCCTAGGGAAAAAAGCGACTTAACCACATTGTACAGCAGGTAAAGTGCTTGGGGCTTTGCATTGTGTCATTAAGACCAATATGAGGAAGCAGCAAGACTTATCTTAATCTTGCTGATCACCTCAATTAACATGGTCCCTATAGTGTCCTCCTTGATATTTAATCCCCATGGTTTCTTGGTCTATGAATTTTTCTCTGATAATGTTACCAGCTCATTGCTAAGGGTATAGAAGTACATATTAAGTAAGTGAGGATGTGGCAGTTACTGAGAGAAGCCACGTGCTTAATTAACATGGAAATCAAGCAATGGTCTATTTAGTCTTTCACATAAGGAAATGTACTAGATACAGGCCCTAAAAATAAAGAGGAAAAAAAGAAGGAAAAAGTGCACAGGGAAGAAGGCTAATTATAAGCAGAATTCAAAAGCGACACCATTCATAACAACCGGTCTACTCCTGGCAAACACTTTAAGCACTTGGATGTAACTTTTCATACACAACAACATAAGCAAGCTACAAAAAAGAGCGGGGCTGTCCTCCCACATCTCACACATCCAGGATGTAGTGAAATTATCTCTACACTCACGGGACTTTTCCTTATTCCTGAGGGTAGCCTCTACTCCCAGAGCAGTCCTGGGTGTGCACCTCAGTAGTGCAAAGACAAATAAAGATGAAGATTCAGATTCATAAAAATTGAGGAAATCATGATCTATATCTTTCCACCAGCCAATTCTGCAAATGAAGCCTAGCATAGAGATCACTGTGGTTAAAAAAAAAAAAATGTGAAAGAAATTCCCTGGGAGACAGTAAAAGTCAGTTTGGGAGGCTGACAAACTTAAACTGGCAATGAGCACTGCTAGCAGAAGCCAACCCGTGGCTGAAATTGTTTTCTGCTCTCTGATGTGCCATCTGATGCTCTGGACAGCTTTCACCAAGTGTCTCAGGTCCAGGCTGTCAAGATGAGCAACTGTGGCCATCGCAGAGAGAGCACCCGTGGGTCCTTCCCCAGGCCAGTGGGAAGGCAGGTTGTGCTCTTCTTCCTCAGCATGCACCCTGCAATGAAACCTCATCTCAGGAATCACGTGGCCATTGATATGAGCTTTCTTTCCTCTGAAGTATGGTGACTGCTTCAGTTTAGGGATTTTTCTTCTGTTTCCACACTCCATCCCACCCTACACCCAGCATGCAACACATGGGCTTGTGTTCTGGAGAAGCAGGGTGGAGGCTGAAATGTTTGTTTCAAACTCTGCACATTTAATCACGTGAATCCTTAAATATTTTACCTGAACCAATCTTTTAAATCAGATCACCACTTACACCTAGCTGGGTAACTGCCGTGAAAGAGAGCGGCAGTGGCTCTGAAGGTGAATGACTGCTGCAAAGAGTTTTTCCCTCTCCTCTTTCCTCTGCCAAAATTTTAAGTGATGTACACCTGCTTCTGAGCTGCTTCCGAGCTAGAAAACCCACTCTGTCTTTTGTATTGCCTTTGCAGACTGACATCCTGACTACATGTTACAGTGACATGCCAGGACAGCACTGAAAGGAAATATTTCTGGAGGAGGAACTGCCTTCTACTAGTGAAGCTGTATGTAAGAATATCCCATCCTTACTACTCACAATGCAAATGGCACATCATTTGCATTTCTGTGGTTTAAATGTAGATGGTCTAAGATAAGTCATTGTCAGGTGCCTGTAAATATTGATGAGCGCTCAGGGACCTGGTTTAAAACCATTTCTTTCTCTTTTGTCACAACCTGAGAGCTGCATATTAGCAGACATGTTGATGGAGGGAAACGCCTACCTGTGCTTAGTGGGTGACAGCAAAAGAAAAGAAGAAAGTTAGGGAAGAAAAATTCCAGATGAATAATGAATTAAGCCAGGTTGGAGGCTGGTGAATTTTAATGAGAAATCTGACGTATTAGTGCCTTCCCATCTTTGCATTCCCTGAACTTGAAGGGATACTCAGTCACCAGCTGCATGTCTGTGTGGTCCCCATCTGACGGTGACCATAATAGCAGTGATGATGCCTCTTGTTGGACCAGGGTGAGACACAGACACTCAAGTTGGGGACAACACAGCTACTTCTTTACTGCAAAGGACAGAGAATGTGCCAGCAAAACTGATGTGGAAAGGTGATTCTGTGGCCGCCCTGCCTCCCTCCAGAGATCATCAACAGATCTAGTGAATTGTATTCATCTTGTCTACTATGAACGGATCTTGTCACTTCTTTCTGCTTTTGTTTTATTTTTTCCTAATGGGAGTTTCAACACTCCTATTTGAGATGTCTTAGTGAAGTGCCTGAAGCTACGAGGAAGGAAGCAAGAACATCAATCTACATCTGCTCTCTCTTGCAGAGAGTTGTCATCACTCATCTTGTCTGGACTAGCAGGTGAGGGAGAGCATGACCCAAAGGGCAGCACCAGAACTAGAAGGCAGGTGAGGTTCTCCCAGACTGCACTGTAAAGGTCATGTCCTTGGGCCTCAGTTTCTCCAACTCTAAAATGAGGATAACAATTATTGCTCCAAATTATTTCATGCTTTAGAGGAAAAGGACTGTGTAAGTGCTACGGTTTATTATTCTAATGTGACTGTAAAATCATGATGTCTTTATTGCAGAACGATCTTTAAAACATGAAGCATTAGGATGGTGACTGAAATCATTAGTATCAAATTGTTCTGCTTTTGCCCTGTCACATTGATACTTCAAAGCAAAATTGTCTCGTGGGCGTTTATAAGATTTTATGAGGATAACTTGTCTTTTCAAACCTTGTTCAGGAGAGAGGGCAAAAAAAGCCCCCAGATGCTTTCTTAATGAAAAAGGACTAGGGTTTCTGCCTGTTTTAATTCTGAGACTGTCCTTTAATATTTAAATTCCAAACCCACTAACAATCAATGTGATGAAACTGAGCCTCCGATTGTTTGGAAGTGGTGCAGGCAGGTACCTTGGTCCCATCTGAGGCTGTTGAGCTTATCAAGACATTGAGGGAGGGATGGCCGTGATGCCCCATCCCTCCCTCTGCCCACAGAAGGGCAGTAGAGGTGTCTCCGGTCCCTAACACGAGGGCCGTCTGGCAGGGACCACATTTCCCTGCTGCATTTGGGTGCTTGACACTTATCACAGGGAAGCCACATCCATGATACATCTCTCTCAGGCAGAATCTCAACAGAAATAGAGTATAAACAAGATGGCATTGTGCATTGCCCAGCCACTGGGCTTCTAAATTATCTGGTTCTCCAGAACTGTCCTATCTTCTTTGTCTTGCAGGTTATATTCCCACCAGGTTAACAAGGGTTTGAGTCTTTGATATCTCTGCTATGTAGGGACACAATGAACAGCTTTCCTCCATCTACAACATCTACTCGGCCAACTTTTTCACTCTCCTTCAACTTGCCATTCCTGGATGTTCCCTTCCCTTGTATACATGTTTTTCAAATTAAAACATGCTTGTGGTTGCCTGTGGTTGCCCTATTTTGACCCAATCCACATGTGCAGGGAGAGAAGCTTTCTTCCGCTCACTGCACATGCCGTGGTATTTCCATGTTCCTTTGTTTTCCAGCCCAGTTAATTAGCAAAAAATGCTACTGGAAAATGTATTTATTCATTTCTTCACTCCTTCTTTTATTCCCTGCCAGCTCCCCCACATGCCTTTAGGATTTTCTAGGTAGTTTCCACACAAGTTTGATCAAATGGAAGTGGCTATGAATGCTACAAATAGTGAAGAATTAAATGTGTCTGGAGCTGTTCCCTGGCACAGAACAACTATTGCCCATGTTATTCAGCTCATTTTTCCACACGCTGTGTATTGGGAATGATCCTGGGCCTGACTTCTACATCATGTCCAGGAATTTCTGGGACAGTGCTGGTCAGCACAGGACATAATGGGGCAAGAGATCACCATCACTGTTGGGCTGTGTAGTTGGCAGTGTGCCCATGGCCATGGCTTAATTTTCTAGGATGTACATAACCAAATGGAAAAGCCTGCAAATTGAATAGAGATGAACAGACAGATAGAAGACAGCCAGGAATCTACACCAAGACTTCTGACATCAGAGAGCCCCTCTACAGGACACAACCCCATGACAGACCAGATTTTGTCATCTCAGGAATGAGTTGTTAGTGACTGGCTGAAAAGAGCAGGTGCTCCAGGTTTGTGTGGCTGGCTGACCCAGGGACATTTGCTTGTACAGCCCTGCCCATGGCTGCTTCAGAAAGTGTGTGGCAAAGTGCTAGGCCCCTATATCACATGTACAATGAAGTCACTGGTTGTGTGTTGGGCAAAGGAGCCACCTCATCAACACCTCTACCACATGGTCTGGTGCCTTTCAGAGGCAAGAATGCAACTGGTCTTGATTTAAATGGAAATAGTCTCTAACAGACTTCAACCCTGGAAAAGATCAGAGTGGCAAGTGCCTGTGATCACTGTAGAAGTGAAATCCAAAGGGGCTGCACAAATCTAGCAGAGAGATCTAGCAGAGTAGAACTGTTTCAAGGTCTCCAAACTATAGGGGACAACCCATAGGCAAAGACGGTAAACACAGCAAGCCAGCAGGTACAGGGTGGGAAGAGACAAGTACTCCTGCTTTTGGGTTTCCACAGGTTCATCTCTGGCCCTGCGATCAGATTTCCAAAGTCCACATGGATGATTTCAGCTTTTGAGAAGTTGGTTTCTGTCGGGTTTCAGGGAAATCCCTTTTTGCATAAGTGTAGTACACAGGTCTGTGATACACAGCAACACTTGAGAGTTTGTGTACATAATGTCACAAGTGAAGTCCGACGAAGGAAAAACCGACGCTATGACTCTGATGTGGCTATTGAGTATGACTGCTATCTAGTTTTATGGCAAACCAGTTCATTAGCATTTAAATTGATTCTTAAATATTTTCCTAGAAATTCACAGCAATATAAGCCTTAAATCCAGGACTGGTAATGTTGTGATTTTTATGTCTAATTTTAGATTTAATTTTTAGTCCAATACATTGTGATTATATCGCTATGCAATTTCAGAGAGCTGCTTTAAAATGCACAGATTTGTGTTTTGCCTTTAATGAGTAAAATTAAAAAGGAAGCAGACATTACTCCATGTTCCTATGCAAAACTGATGGCAAATCCTGAAATTGTAGGTAAACCCCTCATGCATTTTAGTTACACATCTTGCAAATTAAAAGCCTAGACAGAAGATACAGCTTTTGAGCTGTGTACAGGATACAAAAAATATATTTAAAGGATCTGTACAATCCTGTGAGTTGACTGGCTTGTCAGTCAGTGAATACCTATATTGTTCTGAATTTGGTGTAACATACAAGCAAAAAGGATTGAATGGCCTCTGTCCACACCTGATGGGATACAGCCATCATGATGCTCTCTGACAACACCTGCCCAACCAATGCCTCTGGCTGGAGAGGAGCAGCGGTGGTGGCTTGCAGGGGATAAGTCACACACAATATGTTGACGTTGATAGTGTGTGGAGATGAGCAATGCCCCTTGCCTGTCCCAGCTGTATACTTCAGGCCATTAGTTTCTCTGCTAGATTTCACTGTCCACCCCATTGTAAAAAAATATTTTGTATGGGTACAAAAAGGCAAAACTCAGCATGAGTCAAATGTGTGACTTCCCATAGACCTCTGTGACTGGAAGCATGTTTTCAACTCCATTTATTTTACCCTGTTGGTTAATGTCACCCTATGTCAATCCTTGAGAGTTTTGTGGTTTTGAGAGGTGGGTTTTTTCCAGCTGTGGTTTCCATAGCTGAATACTGTGCTGCCATTTACCCAGTCAGGACTAAAATGGGAAACTCTTCAGAGTCTGACAAGTTAACAAATGGACACTTTAGCAATATTGCATTGTTCATCTGCTTGAATTTGTATTTTAATTAACTGGAGGAAGATATAAAGCCCCCCTTTTTAGGTGTGAGTTTCTGCAACATCCTGGGGGAAAAGAAAGAAACTGTTCAAGAGAAGGAAGTGCTTGTACTATTATAGCCACAGCAGGCTGACTTCACTCAGTCCTGCCCTACTGACAAGTGTTGCTAATGTTGTGTATGAAACAGCCCTTTGCAGGCTTCTTTGAGAGGTTTGATGTGGAAACCATGTTAGATGATGGAGTACCACAGCACTGACAATTGCATTAAAAATGAAAAAAGTTGCTTGAAAACATCCTCACTGAGTATTAGTGAAGACATCTGACTTCGGTGTGAGAAAGGCTAGGTCAAGCTCTGTGTGTTTCTTATCCATTTAACAAGCATTGCTGTAGGGAATCTAAGGGTAGAGAGAAATTACTGTCATAGAGTTTTATTTTATTGAACTAAATCTTCAATATGAAGGGTGAGACCGCAATTTCTATTTAACAATAAAAGTTTGATTATGTCACCAATTCAGCAGAGAGTGTTTCACTAAGTGCTAAATTCACTTCCTTGCCAGGGACATATTTCTGTTCATTAAAACATTAGGCTACTTACACTGGTTTTTTGTACTGTATCAAAGACACTGCACAGACAGAGATTTACATTTCCTTTCCTACACTTCTTTTACAAGACTGACTGCACCTGTAAAAATCACAGTTAAAGACCTCAGAAAGTTATGTGAAGAGACAATGTTAAATCAAAAGCTTACAAGCAAATCCTCTTGATGAAATTTGAATTTAAGGTTACCTCCAGATGCTCCAGATAGTTCGAACCAATCCATGACTCTGAACCTTTGAAGAACAGCTGATCCCAATGGGATTGTGAACTTTCTGTCTTTGACTACCTATATGGTTTACTAAAAAAGATAATATCTTTATTTCTGTGAACCTATCCCAAACCTCAGTACAGTCAACAGGAACCTCAACACTGACTTTTGAATCAAATTTACCAATGTTGAATCAACATTATAAAAAAAACACCCAAAAAACCAAACCCAAAAAGCAAACAAACAAACAAATCATAGAATTATTCTGGTTGGAAAAGACCTTCAAGATCATCAAGTCCAACTGTTAATCCAGTACTGGCAGGTCACCACTGAACCATGTCCCTAAACACCACATCTATTTGTCTTCACCTCCACAGATGGTGATTCCACCACTTCCTTGGGCAGCCTGTTCTGGTGCTTTACAATCCTTTCAGGGAAGAAACTTTTCCTAATATCCAATCTAAACTTTCCCCTGGTGGAACTTGAGCCTGTTTCCTCTCATCCTATCATTTCCTACATGGGAGGAGAGACTGACCTCCACCTCACTACAACTGCCTTTCAGATAGTTGTTGAGAGCAATATTGGTTTCCTCTCAGCCTCCTCTTCTACAAACCAAACAATCCGAATTCCTTCAGCCTCTCCTCATAGGACTTGTTCTCCAGACCCTTCACCAGCTTGATTGCCCTTCTCTGAACTTGCTCCAGCATCTCAATGTCTTTCTTGTGGTGAGGGACCCAGAACTGAACATAGTACCTGCAGTCTCACCAGTGCTGAGTACAGGGGCATGATCACTTACTTCCCTTCTCCTGCTGGCCACGCTTTTTCTGATACAGGCCAGGATGCTGTTGGCCTTCTTGGCCACCTGGGCACACTGCTGGCTCATACTTGGCCAGTTGTCAAC